>BJCG01003880.1:0-61311 GCA_005406145.1 Prunus yedoensis | reverse complement strand
GGTTGCCTTCGAGAATGCTAAAGCATCAATTGAAGATGAACCCAAAGAAAATGTGCCTTTGGGGTTTCCGCCGGAAATTTCCTAGGATTTTTGGTGCATCAAAGGGGGATCGAAATTGATAAAATAAGGCTAGAGCCATCATTGATGCGCTGCCCCCGAAAAACAAGAAAGGATTGCAAAGTTTGCTAGGCCAAATAAACTTCCTCCGGAGGTTTATAGCTAATTCCACGGGAAAGTCGAGCCTTTTTCATCTTTGCTAAAACTCAAGGATGAGGAGAAATTTTGGTGGGAAGAAGTTCACCAAAAGGCATTTGATTCCATTAAAGAGTATTTGACCAAGCCACCGGTGCTAATCCCGTCAAAGCGAGGCCAACCTCTGAAGTTATCATTTCGGCCGCAGAGAATTCCATCGGAAGTCTTTTGGCCCAAGACAATGATGAGAAAAGGAGCAAGCAGTATACTACCTAAGCCGAATTCTAATGGCCACTGAGAGAAAGTATTCACCGGTGGAGAAACTTTGTTTGGCCTTATACTTCACCGCAACCAAGTTAAGGCACTATATGTTGCCTTCCGTGGTGCATATAATCGCCAAGACCGATTTGATCAAGTACATGGACGATGACATTAGCAGAATTCACCTTCTGATATGTACCTCGGCAGGCCGTCAAGGGGCAAGCCTTGGCTGATTTCTTGGCCGCTCACCCTTGTGTTGAAATAGAAGATATGGACTTCTTCAAAGTTGACATGTTAAGTTTATTTCCATGGCGTATCTATTTTGATTGATCTCGAACATCAAATATGGGGGGAGCAGGTGTCATCATTGAATCCCCTCAGGGTTTCTGAACTCGCTAATCGTTTCAATTAGATTTTGATTGTTCTAACAATCAAGCCGAATATGAGGCCCTGATTATTGGGTTGGGGTTGGAGATTTTGAGAGAACTCATAATAAATAATGTGCCAGTCATGGGGGATTTGATGTTAGTTCTGAAACAACTATCCGCTGACTATAAGGTAACCAGCCAAGCATTGCTCGGCTATCATGCCTTGGCTAGCCAACTAATAGAAGGTTTTGATGAAGTGAGACTCGCTCACCTACCAAGGGAGCACAACTCACAGGCCAATGCAATGGCCCAATTGGCCTCTGGAGTTTAGATCTCTGAAGGGCTTTCCGAGTTATTCAAAGTTGAAAAACGATCGTTGCCCTCAGTTTTTGAAAGAGGAATACCAATGGAGGTGATGGCATTCACTGTAACTCCAGATGACTGGAGACAAGACATCGTGGAGTATCTGAAGTGTCCAAATGGTCCACATTGCCGAGAGGTTCGGCAAAGGGCCATAAGCTATGTGCTTAGGGATGATGATCTTTTTAGTATTGGCTCTGACGACTTACTCATGAAATGTCTGGGGAAGATTGATCAAATGGTGGTTAAGACTGAGGTTCATGAAGGAATATGCGGAGCTCATCAAGCAGGCATCAAGATGAGATGGTTGCTAAGGAGACATGGGTATTATTGGCCAACCATCCTGAAGGATTGCATTGATTACGCCAAAGGGTGCCAAGGTTGTCAAAGGCATGGCCCTGTTCAGCAGGTTCCGGGCGGGCCCATGAATCCTATTGTGGCTTGGCCTTTCAAGGGTTATGCAATGGATGTGAGTTGGCCAGATCCACCTGAAATCATCCAACGGTCACAAGTTCATTTTAGTGGCCACCGACTTCTTTACGAAATGGGTAGAGGCCGTACCACTCAAGCAAGTTACCCAAGCTGAGGTGATAGAGTTTATTGAGAAATCTGTCATCCATCAATTCGGATTACCAGAGTCTATCATGACTGACTGAGGAACGGCTTTCGTGGGAGAAGCTGTCAAAGTAGCAGCAAAAAAATTGGGGAGTTAGGATGGTTCAGTCCACCCCATACAATCCTCAGTCAAATGGTCAAGCTGAGGCCAGCAACAAAGTAATAAAATTGATTTTGGAAAAAATGATTGAGAAAAATCCTAAAGAATGGCATTCTCTCCTCTCCAATACCCTTTGGGCGTACAGGACCTCTAAAAGGTCTGGCACGGGAACGACGCCATTCGCACTCACATACGGCCATGACGCCGTCTTACCCCTCGAGATTTCGATAAAATCTTTAAGGGTGGCTCGCCATGCTGAATAGAGTAAGGATGAGTATAACCAGGCGATGGCTGAAGAGCTAGATGATCTTGATGAAGTTCGACTTGAGGCTTTGGATAAATTAAAGGCCCAAGAAGAAATGTGGCCAGGGCATATGATAAGAAGACCAAGGCCAAAAGTTTCGGGGTTGGATATTTAGTATGGAAAACTATTCTCCCATTAGGAATGAAAGATCGTAGTTTTGGTAAATGGTCTCCAACCTGGGAAGGACCTTTCCTCATCAACCAAGTTTGAGGAAAAGGAGCATATAGGTTGAGTTATGAGAGTGGTCGTCCCCATGATTCACCAATTAATGGCCGCTTTTTGAAGAAATATTACCCAACGGCTTGGGAAATGGTGGAGAGGTAGTCCGCCGCAAAGAAACATCTCATAATAAAACAATTTTTTATTTATTGAAAGAATGGGCCTCATAAAAGGACTCCTTCCAAAAGATATATATATATATATTGGTAGGCAAAAGTTTACTACAAAATTGGGCCAGGTAAAGGCCTCAGCATCCACCAAAGGTTTAGAAACTAAGCCAATTCTACCACATATGGTGACCAAATAAAAAGGAACTAGCTAAGTACAAAATGGGCCATCCAATGGCCAAGTATGAACCTAAACATCAAGGAAAAGGGTGCGAAGGGCAATCCTGAAGCTCTCTACCGTAGTATCTCCGATCGACAAGGTAGATTGGAGGGTCAGCTTACTTTCTTGGTACGCTTCCACGACTGCCGCATCCTGTCGAAGTTGAGCCTCGAGAGGCCTATTGCTCCGAACAATCTCGGAGACTTTGGCAACAATGGCGGCCCTTCTCTTGAAGTTGCCTCACCTGCTCATCAATATCTGCAGCATCCTATTGCATCTGGCAGGCAATCTCGATCTCCTTCCTCATGGTTGCATTACGTGAGGTAATCTGTTGCTCCAGGTCTTGGCCTATCCTTTGCTCCTCTAGAAGAGAACGATGACAGGGGACAAACTTCTCCACCCGATCAAAGAGATGTGATCATAGCGGCCGAGCATGGGTCTAAAAATAAGCCGGAGCTCGCCAAAGTCTCAATGGCAACCTTGAGCTTGTCCCTCTCATCCTTGTCCTCTAAGGACATGAGGTCTCTATCTCTGTATGACCGAAGGAGGGCCTCAACCCCTGAATCTGGTAGGGCCCCGGTCGTTGTGGAAGAAGTGGCAAGGCGAGAGTAGAAGCTTCTACTGAAGATATAGATGCATCCCACTGATCGAGGAAGTCAAAAATGTCACTAGAGGGCTGCGAGAAAATGGGCATTATATTTTCAAGTAGCGAAAGTTTGTTGCATATGTATATATGTATATATTTCTTTTTTTCATACCTGATCAGGGGATGATTGAGGTGCTTCTTCATGAGTCACCATGGCCAAGCTTCCACACCGCCGATGGATTCATGGTAATCTCGGTGTTGAGGCCCAAAAATCCAAGGGCTGGGCCCAAACTTGTTCTTGGCCCGGCACAAATAATTAGTCGCAAAAGAAGCCCGATCGGGACATAAAAGAAATTGTAGGACACACCTACATAATCCGCAGGACACGTGTCACGCCAAGCAAGCATGCGCGAAATGGCCAAAAATGCAACCGCTTTATAAATTCACGCTCATGAACCTATCCGGTGCTATTTAATTCGATCACGGCTTATTATGGCGCAACAAAACTCACGCACAAGCACGACAAATAAACACGCGATGCTGTCAAGCCATGCTACAAGCTCAAGTGGGCCCAAGCCACGAATTACCCGGGGCTTGCTGAGAAGGTTGTGGCATGGATGGGTACGAGCTCTCACAGGGCCCATTGAGGGACCGAGGAATGGAAGTTTTAGGCCACTTGGGAGCACTAAAACTCAAGCCCATTCCCCGGTCCCTACATAGGTTAGCATGAGAGAGAGAAAAATGGGGTCCAATGCCTTAGGATAACATCTCATAGATTGCTACAATACTTAGATAAACCCACATCAGTAAAAAGCCCAAAATGAAAACAAATGGGTTGTTTCCAGCAGCTTGACGAAACCCATTGAATGTTGGAGATAGCATGCCAACAACCCAATACTATGCGTAAAGCCCAGCCCTGTACTTCATAAGAATCCACCATCGTGTTCCACCCTTATCAGAACTCCAAGGTGGTCAATGAAGAGCCATAGCAAGGACCAAAGGAAATCTATGCACGTAGAAGGAATACCCGCTGGACAAATAGCTTCATCCATTCTCTCATCATTTCCTCTGCGAGCTCCAGTTTGAAAACCAAGGGAGAAAGCAAGTGGCGCCTCACCCCCATGAGGAGACCCAGCTGTACAGAAAACCTTGGAACTCAAAGGGCCCTGCACTCTGGTGGGAGAGATTTCACCAAAAGGAGTGAGTGGAGAGAAGCGAAGGAAAAGTGGGAATGGACGATTGATAGAATTAGAGCCCTGAGCGCCTATAAAAGAAAGCTCCCTCTACCCAGCAAACACACACCATTCCAGAGCAAGACCAAGCTTTGTCAAAAACTGGAATTTACCCCATATTTTATCTCCATCGTTCTCTCTCTTTCTGAGATAACCCTCCTAATTTTCCCTTCTTCCATTCAACACCTTCTTTTCTAAAAGAAATTCATGCTTTGATCTCTCTCTCTCAAATTGCTAAACTTGTGAAGGTTTAGCTTCCATGCCACAAGCTCCTCAAGCTAAGTCACTAACAAATTCGATACGTTCTTCTGGTTGTTGGTGAAAAAAACCCAAACGTATTTTTCTAAGGCTTCAACAAGTCTTTTAAAAAATCTTTTGGGAGTCTGGTTCTTGAACTCAGACATCAGGAGGTTCTCTTCTTACAGCAGCCCAAGCCCATTCGTCAGGCTGTTGGAACAAAAAGACCCCTACATAAATTGGTGACTCTGCTGGGGACCAGTCTGCCATTCTCACTAATGCCTCCGAAGAAGAAGACCAGAAGCAATACCATGGCTTCCCAAGAGGGCCCGACCATGGTGATTCCGAATCAAGACAGAATGCCTCTTCTAGAGAGCAAGAACGTGCAAGTGAGGGAGCTTTCACCTCACAGACCTCATTACGGCCATCCAAGCTATGGGGGAAACCCAGAAGGAGATGATGGACACCATCAAGGAACTGAAAGGCTCTGTCTCTAAGCCGACCGAAGAAAAATGATAGACACCCATAGGAGGAGTCTGCTGTTGCTAGAAATGGGTCTGAACAGAATGGACCATCTTTTGTCACCCAGGAGGATGTCGTTGCCATGCTGGAAAGAGAGCTTAATCGAAGTCAAGAAGATTGGAAGTATATCCCTCAGCCACCATATCCCTCGAGCTTACTCCAGCAGTCGTATCCTAAAGGCTACGAGGCACCAAGCTTTGTTCTTTTTTATGGGAGAAAAGGAAGTCCAAAGGAGCATGTCAATCGCTTCATTGATGCTTTGGGACCACATGCTGGTGATTATAATCTTCGGCTCTGAGAATTTTCAAAAAGCCTTACCGATCGTGCTTACACAAGGTACACCACTTTGGCACCAGGCTCCGTTCGCTCATGGGAAGACTTCGCAAGGTTCTGCAAAAAATATTTCCAGCACGAAGAAAACAGTCACTACTACTCAACTCAACAATACTCGTCAAAAGCATGGGGAAGATCCTGTAGACTTCGTACGTAGGTTTCGGGACCTAGCCCTAGACTGCTACGATGAGAAGGATGAAGAAGCGCTCGTTGAGATTTGCATCAGCATATTGTGGCAGATAGGGTCTATCTCAAAAATATTGGCATTAGCCAATTTTCTCAACTGCTGGAGGCAGTAAGAAGAAAAAACAAGCATGTCTGTCAAGCTGACGGGGCAAAGAACTTGGAGGAACAAGAAGAAGGAGGCGCACCAAATGCTAGCTATAGATGACAAGTCGTCCGGCGACTACAACTCACGCAAGCAGATGGATAGGGAGACATATCCACCATTGCCATGCAAGGATAGAGTTCCACGCTATCCTTGATACAATGATTGTGGATGGTGCAATCAAACCTCTTAGACCCTACAAAGTTCCTACTAGGGAAGAAAAGAATGATCCTAGGTAGGCCGCTATCACCAGTTCGTGGGCATCCAACCACTGCTTGCCAAACTCTAAGAAGGATCTTGCATGCTAAAATACATGAGGGAGTTCTTGAGCTTCTCTCTAGGAAGCAGGCCATTGACGAAGACCCTTGCCAAAATGAAGAGGAAAAGAGATAGCTGCTGTTATCACTGTTCCGGTGACTTGCTCGATGACGATGAGTTATGCCACCCATGGAAAAATGACCCAAAGCCACCCGAGGCTATTTGGGAGCCTTGCGGAAATATGGAGAAGGCTTACTGGTGCAAATATTCGAAACCTTCGAGCTATAATACCCATGGCCTCTTGCTGATGGATGGGATGATAGCACAGGTGATGAGGTATTCTCGATGGACATGTCGGAAGAATGCCACTTGGGGGCTTCGACTGTGCAGCAGGAAACAGCTACTGTGACCTTTCACAATCTTACGGAGGCCGAAACAAGCGTAATGGAGCTTTATATAGGTCTGAAGCAGGGACCCACGGCCTCACAAGTCCTCCAAAGGAATCCAAAATTCAAGTCACTCTTTGACCAACTCGGTTTTGGGTCCCAAGCGAGAGAAGCAGCTGCTGTAGCTCTCATGAACATCTTTGCGGGATCTGATCCTCATTGCTTCACCACTCAACCACAAAGGTTGTTCTTGGGAAATGACAATGCTATTATCTTCATGGACGAAGACATGGAATTTCCGTATCCGGATCATAGAAGGCCACTTTACTTTGAAGGACAGATTAACGACGTGTTTATAAGAAGAGCTTTGGTAGATACGGGTTCCTCTGTCAACATATTGCCCCTGTCTGTGCTTACGGCAGCTGGTATTCCATTATCCAAAATCGTGCAATCCCAAACAAGAATCAGCGGTTTCGGAAATAAGAGTGAGGTCACAGTCGGGCACATGCAAGTAAACCTGAAGGTGGGGCCGATCAGGTCACTTACCAAGTTCTATGTGGTGGATGTAGATGTGGCTTACCATGCTTTACTTGGAAGGCCATGGCTCAACAAGCATAAACTCGTAGTCTCCACTTACCATCAATGCGTGAAGGGAAGGATTGGGCTGAGACCTGGGAATCAAGCACCGTTCAAAAAATGAAGCTCACTACTCCGAGGCAGAATTTTACACCGAGTGCAGGTGTTGGAAGCGGCCCATCTAAGGTTTGGAACCTACCTACCGTCATGGACTGAATTTCGTGATTTGAGCAACGAGGAAATCATCACCATCGTTGATCGAGAAAGAAAGAGACACTCAGAAGTCAACAACCATGCATACGATCGTCCCCAATGCTTGAAAGTGATGCTGCCGGATGGGCGCACTGTGTACCGCTTATGACGGGATTGGGGGCTTAACCGTGTCCTATGGGAAAGCCCGAGTATGGAGAGAGTGATGCAGACAAGCAGCCATAAGAACAAGGTACCCATGCCTTGTGCTTTTCAGGAACCTATGACAGCACCTAGGCATATGCAAGATGGCTCGACTGCAGTAGCCGAGCTGCAAACGATTAATTTGAGTGGCGATCCCTCTGTCCAGAGGCCATCTCCATCAGCGTTTGCTTGGCAAGGGAAGAAAAGAGGCTCTAGTGTCGTTATTAAAAGAATTTCGAGATGTGTTCGCTTGGAGCTACAAGGAAATGCCCGGCCTAGATCCGAACTTAGTCAGCCACACTTTGAATATCGAGCTTGGTACGAAACCTGTCGTGTAGCCAAGAAGGAAATTTTCATCCTGAAATTGAACTGCAAATCAAGGCGGAGATTGAAAAGCTATTGGCTGCTAGATTCATCAAACCAATCAAGCATCCAACGTGGCTAGCAAATATCGTTCCCGTGAAGAAAAAGACCGGTGTAATCAGGATATGCACGGACTACTGAGATCTCAACCGAGCCTGCCCGATGGATGAATTCCCACTGCCCAATATGGATATCTTGATTGACTCAACCTCAGGGCAAAACTTGCTGTCATTCATGGATGGATTTAGTGGCTATAACCAATAAAGATGTCTCCTCGAGATGCCGAGAAAACCTTTCGAACACCATATGGGAATTTCTACTACACGGTCATGCCATTTGGTCTTAAAAATGCCGGAGCTACTTACCAAAGGGCTATGACAGTGTGTTCCACGACATGATGGGGAAAGAGGTAGAAGATTATGTGGATGATCTCGTGGTGAAGTCAAAAACCAGGGAAGGCCATCAAGAAGTTTTGAGGAGTGTTGGAAAGGTGTAGGCTCTATGGATTGAAGATGAATCCAAAGAGTGCACGTTTGGGGTTTCATCTAGGAAATTCTTGGGGTTCCAGGTACACCGCACGCATAGATGTGGATCCCAAAAAGACTAGAGCTATAAACTCTCTTGCACCGCCTAAGAACCCAAAGGAATTGAAGATTTCATGGGGAGATTGTCATACATTCGACGCTTCATCCAGGGCCTCGCCGCCACAATGAGTACTTTTACCCCTTTGCTCAAGAAGGGCAAGCCGTATGCATGGAGCAGGGAGTGCCAAGAAGCCTATTCTCAAGTGCAGCAAATAATCACCAAGCTGCCTACAATGAGAGCACCCACTCCGGGGCTTCCACTCAAACTTTATTTGGCTGCCACGAATGCAGCGGTTGGGGCTCTACTTGCCCAAGATGGTCACGATGGGGAGGAGAGTCTTATTTATTATGTGAGTAGACAATTAAGAGGGCCGAAACAAGATACCTAAAGACGGAACTCTTGTGCCTTGCTCTTGTCTATGCTGCACAGCGCCTACGGCATTACTTCCTCGCTCACAAGCTACATCTCATAGTAAATTCTGACCCCGTAAGATACTTGCTCACGAGGCCGGTGCTATCTGGACGTCTTGCACGTTGGTTGCTGCAACTGTCCGAATTTGATATCACGTGTACAACTCCTAAGGCCAACGAGGGACAGGCTGTTGTAATTGACATGCTGGCTCTATTTCCTGAAGTAGAAGAATCAACTCTCTTTGAGGAGGTTCTAGGGGAGCTGTCGGAAGTAGTTGCTGTTGTTACAGAGAAGGAACCATGGACCCTCTACTTTGATGGGTCTTCTATGTTGAAAGGTGGAGGAGCAGGTGTGGTGCTCATTAATCCCAAAGGACAAGCCACAGCCCTCTCGTTCAAACTAGATTTTCCATGCACAAATAATGTGGCGGAGTATGAAGCTTTCGTTATGGGGTTGTCTACAGCAAGAGAAATGGGCATAGAAAGGATAAAGATCATCGGCGATTCAAATCTGGTGCTAAGTCAGTTGCAAGGAAGTTTTGCTATGAAAGAGGCAACCTTGGCCCCATATCGCACAGCTGCCGAAAAAATCATTAATTCTTTCAAGCAAGTCGTGATGGAGCACATTCCCGGAGTCACCAATAGGTATGCTGATGCTCTGGCTACATTGGGGTCAAAGCTCTTGTTTGTCCAAAATCAGCCTAATATTACTGTGATAAAGAAGGATAGGCCCATAGTCGAAGCGATGTTCCAAGGGGAGCTGCTGGAAGTAGAAGATGATTGGAGGAAAGCTGTGAAGGAGAAGATGAGCAAGGGAAACGACATCAAAGAATTAAGAGATTACACGATCATCTTCGGAGAACTCTATAGACGCCTTCGAGGAGGTATTCTGACCTGGTGTATAGGAGTAACAGAAGCGCAAAGAAGGTTGCAGGAGGTATATGACGCCACTTGCAGCTTGGAACCAGTAATTAGTTTGTATCGGCGTCTGCAACGCAAGGGTTATTACTGGCCAGAGATGAAGAAAGCAGCGGCTGAAATCCAATCCAATTTCCCCATGTGTTCTACGATACCCTCAACCAAAGAATCTTTCACCATCTCATTCGCGAGAGGATTGGAGAGCTCCTTACTTAGCATTTTTGTTGAAGGGACTCTACCAACCAATTCCAAACTTGCCTACAAGCTTAAGAAGATGGTGAAGAGGTACTTCGTGGACGAGTCAACACTCTATCGTAAAGGGTTTAATGGCGAACCCTTGAGTGCTTGGGAGAACCAGAGGCACATCAAGCCATGCAAGAAATACATGCTGGAGAGTGTGGAGAGCACCAGGGAAAGAAGAGGGTTCACCGGCAGCTGCTGAGTTTTAGATATTATTGGCCCACCATGAAGAAATATGCACATGACTTCGTCAGAAGATGCCACATGTGCCAAATTCATGCCAATCTGAGTCACAAGCCTCCCACATTGTTACAAGACATGCGCACTCCTTGGCCTTTTCATACTTGGGGGCTTGATTAATTGGAACGATCCATCCCCTTCCGACGGTTATATATGGATTCTCATGGCCACGGAGTATTTCACAAAGTGGGTCGAAGCAATCCCTCTTCGAAAGGCCACAGGAGCTGCCATCTCAAATTTTATTCGAGAATACATCGTGTGCAGGTTTGGAATTCCATACAAAATGGTTACTGACAATGGCACGCCTTTTGTTAACAAACAAGTGAGCTCGACGCTTAGCGGCTACGGTATCAAGCATCGCCGCTCCACACCTTATTACCCACATGGGATATGAAGTCATGCTCAGATTGGCACCTATTAGACCTCGAAGCCGTCGATGAAAAAAGAGTAGAAGCCCAGAGAAGAATGACACTTTACCACAAAACTGTTGCCCAAGCATGTAACAGGACCGTCAAGCCCCAAATCTTCAAACAAGGAGATCTCGTGCTAAAAGTTGTCTAGCATGTGAGAAGACAAGTTTCAGGACCTTCCAAGTTCGCTTCACAATGGGAAGGCCCATTTGCAGTCAAGGAAGTACAACAGTGGCTATATCGCTTGATCTCCGCCAAAGAAGGCACGCTAACCGATCCCATCAATGGAAAGTGGCTCAAGCCTTACTACTGCTAAGTAGGCATCATATTTTACCCTTTGTGTTATTGCATTTCCTTTAACATGGTCTCCTTCTATTCCCGCCTTTTGCTCTGGGAAACTTTTGTAAAATGCACCATCATGGTAGCATGGGTTGTGAAATGAAAATAGAAGAGTATTTTGAAGAAAAAAAAAAATGTCTCTGGAAAATTTGTCTTTTTACAAACCCCTGTGTATATATATACATAGCAATATTTAAGTTCTAAAAAAAAAAAGGGGCAATGCCACTTAGCAGAAAGCACGCCAAGCAAAGTCACTGGCAGGGATCCTGAATTATTAACAAGCTTCATGCTTAAGCAAAAATAAAATGGAAGGTGCAAAGCCAAGCATTTACAAAGAAATTGGCGTGCCCACAACATCCAGGAGCCTTTGGGTAATTTCTCTAAACGAGGAAAGGAGGGAGGTGTCGAGAAAGTTCAACAGAGATCCTACCAAAATTTTGGCAGCATCTACCTTGTTTTAAAATGATACCCAATTCCTAAGAAGATCTCAAGCAAAACAATTTCATCAACCGGGCAGCACATATATATATATATCAAACAGAAGTTACAATGTGTCTCTGGCATCTAAAAGAAAAAGAAAACATAGGTTCCAGCAGCTTGAACACAACATTACAGCACAAGTGTTGGAACATCTAAAGGAAATATAGCCTAAGTGAAACTAAGTCATACAAGCCGGAGCTAATGGGTTCTTCAATGTGTCGGGCCAGTCAATTTCACGCCAAGCAAAAGAACAACCTGCAAAACAAGGCGAGGACGAATGTCAGAAGAAAATAGGCAGGTGCTAGATAAGATTACTAAAAAAAAGAAGAAGAAGGAGCATAAGTAAGAAGGGATGAAGAATCACGGACCTCAAACCAACGGATACCCCTAGAAAAGGACAGAAGAAGCCTTGTGAGAGGATCTGGTTACCGCCTCTACCACGCAACCGGCGCCATTAGCGGAAACGCTTTGGGAAAGAAGGAGGGCACGCAATTCCCCATGCTGGTTTTCCAGCTTACGCTGCTTAAGATTCAAGGCATCAACTGCTACCCTTATTTCATTAGGGCCGGAGAATGATTCCATGCTATAAATGGCCGTGCCCCAAAAACGGCACGTGCTAAATCTCGCATCAAGTTTAAGAGAAAATCTACCCGAAAGCCCAAGGTCATGGCTTCGCAAACTACATCCCGCCAGCAGAGGAGTCGATGATCCGTAATGTCCAACAGTTGCATGGTATCCATTCCATGAAGCACCAAGCCAAGGGTCTGGAAAGCAGTGCACCGCGAGAAGAAGGAGGTGATGCCACTAAGATCCATGGAGTCTCCGTATTTGTCCATAACTTTCTCCAAAGCTGTGACCGTCTCGAGATAAACAAGAGCTCCTCAAAATGTTGCATAGCCGTTAAATCGATGACAAAGCGGCAGGAGCTCATCTGCAGATCGAAGGACCTGAACACCGCCATCAAAGAAGGCCTAATGCTAAAGTAAAAGAATTCTCCCACTCCAGTCAAGACATGTTAGATGAGCACCCCGCAGGAATGTTCTCGGCAACAGGTCATTAACTAGGACCTCCTCGTCAGTAACTGTTGTTCACCAAATGAGATCAAGGGAGAGGCACTGGAAGCTCGGTTTTGGTATCCGGAGAAGTGGTTGAGTGTGAGGTGAGATGGGCCATATTCCCATGGAAGTAAAGGTCTTACTCCGGAGAGCTACTGGAAGAGTTGGAGAAAGGATGGGCTCAAGGTCCCTTCGAAGGAACTGCTGAATGAGGGCGACAATGGACTCGCGGCCTGGGACACAGATGCTTGTTCTGGAGAGCTTGCTGGGTTACTATGGTTGGGGATGACTCGCAAGGGCAGCTTCAACCAATGAGTCAAATGTGCCGAAGAAAAAAGAAAGAACGTACCACATGCACAATTCCATCATTATGAGCAGCGTGCCCAACCCTGCAAAAAAAATATGTACATATGCAAGGGTAAGTATGAAGTAATAAACAAGCTATGGTTGTATGCATAATCAAAAAGGAAAGAGAAGGGCAACTGCCCAACTAAGCAAAATTTTTTGGAAATAGACAAAAGAATGTATAAGCAGGATGGACGATGGGTACCTCCTGGGCACTCTGTACAGGGTCAACAACAGCAGTAGCAAGGTTCAGGCCCTCAATGACGTCGGTAATCTGTAAGGTAAGGGTGAAGGGTAATACGCAGCTCATGAACAAGGGAAATAAAAGCAGAACAGACATAAGACATGTCGAGTACCGATCAATGCTAATGTGGCGCACACTGCTACCAACAGATCCAGAGAGAGCATCCGAGCCACTGTTCTTATGGGTAGCGGTCTGGAATGCACAAATGCATCCTCAACATGATCATAGTGATCACCCTTATCAAAATCCTCACGAGTGCCATCAATGTCACCAAAATCCCCTTGCTCTGGAAACTAGCCTTAGTCTCAGTGGCAATCATCGCCATCACTGTGTAGTCAATGGTCACCACTGTTGCCAGCTCCGGAGCTCCGTTGTTCCTTGCGGTGAGCCACCAGTGAATTTTGCCTGCCGGATGCGCATGCTACGGCGTTTTGGAGATGTGTGTGGGGTCACAGGAGTTGTGTCGCTCCTCTTCTCTTCGGGGTGGTCCCCATTTCCCTTGAGAAATGAAAAGGAAGACGCAAAAAAAAAATACATAAATATATATATACAAACACATATGACAGGTAAAAAAAAGGGAGGGAAAGAAGGACAGGAAGCAAACAACTCGGAAGTTTGAAAGTAGTTGATACTTACTACAAAGAGGGGTACTTTCCGGTGCCTTGCCAGCACGGCCCTGGGTCTCGGAGGCAGCAGGCTTTGAAGGTTGTGGACGTGCTAGGGGAGTTGCTTCTTTAGTTCGAGGGGGGCCACTCGCCATTTTCCAAAATTGTGTTTGCTAAAAGCCAAACAACACTCGGCCGAGTTATCCCAAGTCTTCCAACAATTCTGGCCGCGAGATTTCCTAGTAGTTTCGGTCGTGCCCAGCCAATTTCGAGCGCAGCCCAGCCAACTGCATTTCGCAAGACGCCCAGGCCGCGCTCCATCATTCAACATAGTTGGCCGCTCAATCTAAGCAAGCCCCGGTCGTGGTTTCGAAAGCCCAAGGACTACCGAACCCACTGCCCAGTTCCACACGTTGCCAACTCCGTAGTGAGAAGCCCGGCCGCTATTCTTCTCGTGCCCGGCCAATTCCCGTTGCCCGGGTTAAGTGGATTTCTACCACCCCTAAACAGTATGCTCATATTATCCAATGAGTGTGAAGATTTCTTACTGAATAAAAGGCTCAGAATCATCATTATTTGTTAAGACATAATATGTGGCAGCCCTGTGAAGCGCGATACTCATCTCCCTTAATTCACTTTTCCCAAAAGCTTTACCAGATGCTGAAAGTATGGATAATTCAGATGCATCAGATGATGGTTGTCCTCCATCATAGTTTCTCTCTGTACGACTAAATCTAGTTTCAACACGACTCAAATAGCGAGAGCAGAATGTTACGCATTCATCTGCCAAGTAACCTTCCGCAATAGACCCTTCTAGGTGCAGCCTTATATGAAATAACTCTTTAGCTTGTGAAACACATACATTACCTCTCTACAGGATACATCCACCTGAACTGTATTGGGCCAAAGACTTTTGCTTCCCATGCTAAGTGACAAGGTAAGTGACCCATAATATCGAAAAAAGGCAGGAGGAAATATTTCTCCAACTTGCAAAGAGTTATGACAATCTGATTTTCAAGCAATCTAAATCCTTTTGTTCTACTACTTTGGCACATAATTCTCTAAAAAGTAAATAACCTCTATTAAAGAATCACATTCATCTCTAGGTAATAACTCTCACACCACAAGTGGGATTAATCTCTCTAAAAAACACATGACAGTCATGAGTTTCATGCCTGAAAATACTGCATTCTGTCGCCTGAAACACCGAGATATATTTGGTTAGTCTCCATATGGAACTTTTAAGTTCATCACCCATTGAAATACAACTCTTCTTATCACGTTTGTAGCTCGTAATAGCCTTAGGCCAAATAATCTTATCACCCTCTTCTATAGGATGAAGTTTTGATCTTATACCCATTTCTTGAAGATCAAGGTGAGCATTTAACGAATCTTTTGTCTTACCATCAATGTTCATCATTGTGCCAATCACATTTTCAAATAACATTCTTCTCAATGTGCATAAGATCCAAATTATGCCGTAACAAAAGAGTTTTCCACTAAGGCAATTTGAAAAAGATACTATGTTTCTTCCAATTGTGAGTCTGTCCAAACCCAGCTATCGTTTTCTTTGTTCCATTCTTACCATGAGTTATTTCTCTCAATTCACTTAGTTCATTATATATCAATGCCTGATGGTCTAGTGGAGAACCCTCTTCTCTCTTGTATTATCAAATTGCATCCTCTGATTACGCCATGGGTGATCTAATTGTAAGAAACGTCGATGACCCATATAACATTGCTTGGAGCCATGATGTCAACTAAGATGTGAGGTATTGGACCACAACATGGGCAAGCCAATTTTCCTTGTGTACTCCAACCTGACATATAAGCATATACAGGATAGTCACTGATAGTCCACATGATTGCAGCTCGCATTTGAAAATTCTGCTTTGTAGATATATCATATGTTTCAACGCCAATTTCCATAAGTCTTGCAACTCATCTATCAATGGCCTCATGTATACATCAATATCTTGACCAGGGCCTTTTTTTCCTGGTATAAGTAAAGACAAGAAGACATAAGGCTCTTTCATCAACATCCATGGAGGAAGGTTGTATGGGAATAGAAGGATTGGCCATAAGCTATACTTCACACTCATATTGCCAAAGGGGTTGAATCCATCAGTTGCCAAACCAAGTCGTACATTGCGCGACTCATTACCAAAAGAGTCATGTATTCTATCAAGAGATTTCCAAGCTTAAGAATCTGCTGGGTTCCTTAATACACCATCTTTCGCACGTTCCTCATATTATGCCATCTCATATCTGTAGCAGTCTTAGAAGACATAAATAATCTTTGAAGCCTTGGCGTTAGTGGAAATAACGCAACACCTTCCAGGGAACCTTTTTACCTTTCTCTTTCCCACCCCGACCTTGTGACTTCCAATCTGAAATCTTACATGTAGGACATTGAGATAAATTTTCATGCTCCTTATAATAGATTACACAATCGTTCTTACATGCATCAATCTTCTCATAATGAAGGCCAAGATCTTTAACAATCTTCTTTGCACCATACTTGGTTGTAGGCAACCTTTTACAAAAAGGAAATGCTTTTTTCAACACTTCCAGCAACATGTTAAAAGATTTGTTGCTCCAATTATTGCTGCACTTGATATGCATCAAGGTAACAACAAAAGACAGATTGGAGTATATCTCACAACCCGCGTACAATGGCTCTTCTGCCTCTTCTAACCAATTTGTAAAACTTTCCTGCATCTCCATTTGGCTCTTGCTGAAAAACTTCTTCTATTAAACCGTGCATGTCATCAATTGACTCCAGATTATCCACTTCATTTCTGTTCCTATACTACTATCACTTTCACACTATCATTATCCCTCATCCTCCCCATGCAAATACCATCAAGTATAAATCAGGCCTAATACCCTTAAACAGAAGATGTTGGTGGTACTTCATCACGAACCCGTCTATTCCTATTACTACATTTAATGCAAGGATAATAAATTTTCATGTCATCATACTTCAGATGCTTATATGCATAATCATACAAATTGGCAACTCCAGTAAAATACTCATGTGTTGACCTTCCTGATTGCATCCATGATTTATCAATTGGCATATTATCTACATTTGATTGAGAGAAGATAGAAAACAAATTATAGTAAGAGAAAAATAACAGAGTATTTAACAAGCCACGAAATAAAAAACTTTATACACACCATTCATTCTTTTACAAGCGAGAATTACATAACTAAGAGAAAATTCCAAATGACGAAAATAAAAAGATAACATATTAACTTGTAATTTTGCAAATTGAGTAAGATAAACAGACATACCAAATTAATTTTGCAAACAAATAAACAGACACTACCAAATAAGAAATTGGAAGAAAAAGAAAAAGATGAAGACATAAGAAGAAGAAGAAACTATGAAGAAGAATACCAACGAGTTGGCAAACTGGAGTTACAACCTAGACCTGGGTATCCTTTATTTTGGAGCTTGAGTTACTCGTTGAGGATTCTGGAGTACTCTGTTTGGTGTTGGATTCGTTGAATTGTTAAAATGCAACTTTGATGAGAGGTGAGTGAATTCATACTATTATTATTATTATATTATAACATTAATTCTAGAGAATGTTAATGGTTCATAAATAAAATATTTGGTGGTTTTATAAATTATTTTAGTTTATTTAAAGCATATAAACTTATTTTCATGGGTAAGTGAAACCTGTTTCGTTTTAATTGATTTTCTAAGTAGAGATTTGTGGTGTTGAACCATTAAACATATGTTATGATTGTATTGGTGGTATTCTAGAATAACCATATATATATATACAAAGAGAACTTCCATTGTGGGATCCCTCAAATAAACTTATTTAAAATGTCTATGACCACCTCATCTCACTGAAACAACCCTAAACCCCAAAGCAACCCATAAAATCAGCTACTCTTCGTCTCTCCTTCCATCACAATTCCAGCAGTTTAGAGAGAGAGAGAGAGAGAGAACGGTGATAACTTTTTTCATGTTGATATGAGAAACAACTGACTCGTAATGCTTCGTGTACTTTGCTAGTTTTATTACAATATAAGGTTTTGGTTTCTCTATATAAACTCCCCAACCCACCACCTTCACTCTCAACCCTCATCCCACCCTTATCATTAATTCTATTTCATCATGAATTATACTATATTATTCGAAGCTTTTGGAATCTAACGTGATTCCAACACTATACTCCAGTATATTATGGAGGATTGTTTAGGAGACTACAATCATGAGTTGTCGGAGGTCTTGATGAACATTGTTGTGGTTGAAATGTATACGAGCTGCCCCGAGAAAACTTTCTCAAATGCAACATATTTGAAACGTTACATTTTGTTTTTGGATTTAGCCCTCGTGAAAATAGTGAATTTGGAAGGTATCATTGTTGCATGGACGACAACGAGGGTGTATGATATGTCCTCCAACACTCTGCGATGAGAATTAAACAAACTGTTAAACTTGGTCAAGTAAACAGAACATAAGTTGTTTATTCATGTTCATATGCTT
Organism: Prunus yedoensis; assembly: GCA_005406145.1. Lineage (NCBI taxonomy): Eukaryota > Viridiplantae > Streptophyta > Magnoliopsida > Rosales > Rosaceae > Prunus > Prunus yedoensis. The sequence continues at coordinate 42,970 of BJCG01003880.1, read as the reverse complement.
ACCTGCCACTACTGTAAGGATCTCCAACAACTCACAACTGTAGTATCCTGAACAATTCTCCATAATATACTGGAGTAGAGTGTTGAAATCACGTTAGATTCCAAAAGCTTCGAATAATATAATATAATTCATGATGAAATAGAATTAATGATAAGGGTGGAATGAGGGGTGAGAGTGAAGGTGGTGGGTTGGGGAGTTTATATATAGAAGCCAATATTTTGCATGAGCTGACAAGGCTGCAAAGCAATCAATGCGAGAAGCAATGGAACACTTGTTTGTGAGATAACGAGCCATTTGTCCCTTGTTCCACGCAGATGCTCGACCAATAAAAGATGAATGGAATATCAGTCCGTATTTGGGTGTGCTTCCCCTGGTTTTCAATGCCCTGCAAATTGATTGATAAGAACAAATGAGTATATTTTTTCTTTCTTTGTTATACTGATTACGTCAAAAAAAAAATAAAAAAAATTGTCATACTGATCAACAAACTTTCATGTGGTATATGCTACACACAATGGAAGGAAAGCTAAGGTAAAGTAAAGGCGCACCTGAAGAGAGCTTTCTCTGCGCCAGGGATCTGAAGGGTAGAAGAAGGGCATTTAGCCAAATTCGTAAGACTGCCGGCATGAGATATCAATCGAGCTCCAACTACTACACCAATCAAGGGGGCCAAATTGGGTGCAATATCATTCATTTTGGTACTATGAATTCATAAATGCCTTTCCTGTCCTCAGATAGACCCGCCAACCTCTGTGCAAATAGTTGAACAATATCCAAGTCAACTAGAGAAAAATCCTGCCCTAAAAATAAAAAGTAACAATAAGAATAACGAATATATAATAAAGAAATATATGAATGACAAGCAATATATCACTGAATCTTAGAGCATTTCCAGCAGTCAAAACCCTTGCCATGGCAAGGGGGGGCTAGGGCTGACACTATTCACATGAATAGTGGCTGCCCTTGCCTTTTTTAGCTATGTGTGTTTCCAGCAGTCAAACCCTTGCCATGGCAACTACTATTCATTTTTTGTTTTTTTCACAACTTTTTTTACTTAAACAATTATTTTGGATAATATTTTCGGGTAAGATTTTGGGTTCCTACGTATCAATACTATTCATATCAGATAAGATTTCGGTTTCACATTTCAGATAAATTTAAGATAAATTTCAAATTTCAAATTTCAGATACATTTCAAAATTCAAATTTCAGATAAATTTCAAATTTCAGATACATTTCAAAAAAAAAATACAATGAAATGAAAGGCAAGCAAACTAACTTAATGGTTTTGATCATTTAACCAATCCGTGTTGCTAGGTCCATTGTCACGAAAAAGCTTTCGTCTCATAACATCCCTTCGTTCTAGCTTCCAAAATTGTTTTGATTCAGGGGACATATGGCTTGTATTCATGGCCATGGTTTCCCGATCCTTTTTTCAATGTTTTCTTGGCGTACATACTCCTTTTCTTTGCGTATATACTCCCTTTCTTTTGCTTATTCTAGTTGAATTGCCCTATCATGCTCTTGTTGTTTCATATCCATTTCAATCCTCATGGCTTGGTGCTTTGAAATGTCCTCCAAAAATTTAGATTGCATTCTTGGTAGAATTACTCCCTGTCTTCACCTTCGCCGCTTTCCTCCCAATAGGCCTAGGCTCCCTTTCGATAGGTGAGTCTTGACTCATCGGGGAATCCATAGGTGAATCCGATGTCGGTGTCTCATGGAGTGACGTTTCGTTCAACTCCACCTCTAGACCCGTTAGAATAATTGGAATCTCTTACAATTCTTCACTGCCTCCCAACATGGGGTATGATGAAGCTTTTTTTTGCCTTGCCCAGTATCACCAAACCACATTTGTGCTTGCAGTAATCTATAAAAAATAATAATGGAAATGCAAACAACTTTAAAAAATATTGTCAATGCAACATGTATACAAAAAAAAAATAATGGAAATGCAAGAATTTTAACAATTTATTAGAAATGCAATAAATATTAACAAAATATAAATATTGCAAGAAACATTTAAATAAATATTGGAAATACAAGAAATATTAATAAAATATATAAATTGCAAGAACATTTAAATAAAAATTAATATGACATAGAAATTAATATAAAACGAAAATTACAAATAATTTACCTCATTGCTAAGGTTTCCCCACTTCTATGGTTGTTCATCGCTTTTGCCAAGGCATCTCTCCATTTCGCCAACTCTTTATTAAGAATTTTCCACCTACTAGATATTGCCATTTCCGTACGGTCAACCCATTGCCCTTTCACAAAATTCCTGATGAATTTTTTTCCACATATGACAGAATTTCATCTCATTTCCCATTACGGGACAATGACTAATTTGGACCCAACATTCACACAACAAAACATCTTCCATCGTGCTCCATGCCCCTCCGGTTTCATTGGAAGAACCCATAATATTTCCTAGAGAAAAATACAACTTGAAAGTGAAAAAACTTAATATTGAGTAGAAGGAGAAGAAAATGTATGAGGATTTGGTGTTAAAAGTGAAGAGTATTTGTTGGTATTTATAGAAAACAAATTCAGTATTTTTTTTGTATTTTTTAAAAAAATTTTTGATTTTTTTTCAATTTTTTATTGCACAAAAATTCGTCACCGTTGGATTGCTGGAAAAAATCGAATCGAAGAGCCCAGCGCAAGCCACGTGGAAGAGAGCCGTTGGGGGACTGTAGCGAGGCGCGTCAATTTTTTTTAACGTTGGCGCGTGTGAAAAAAATTTGAACGCCAGTGCTGACGTCAGCTCAAAACGAGTTTTCAAGCTTGGGCCAGCCCAGTTCGCTGGGTCCCACTGCTTGCCCGGGCTGGGTTTTGTTGCTGGAACATGTTTTGGGCTTGCCCCCCCCCCCCCCCCCCCCCAGCCCTCTCCTTGCCTGAGCTGCTGGAAATGCTCTTACCCATGGATGCTTTGGCAGCTTCAATAATCTCCTTTAGGGTTTAGGGTTTAGCCAAAGTTCAGTTTGGGATGGGCCCCATTGTATTAGTGGGCTCCAACCTCTATTAGAGAGGTGGTATGAATGTGGTAAGCCTAGCATTACCCTTATTTTTTTGTTTTCCTTGGGTGGCTAGAGCTTGGAGGAGGAGCTGAATATGTCAACTCAACACATCATGTCTTACCAATGTGTTTGGTTGGTGGTGCCACGCTGTACTTCCCCTATATATACTATATATATTGCAAGGTAGACCACCATAAATAAAACACTGGCTATCCATCCAACCAAAAAAACATATATAAAAAGAAAGAAGAAAAAATATTGTTTCTATTGAATTTGATCGAAGCAGAGTTTGTTGTTAAATGTCGCATTGTAGCCTATTCATTTGGAACATAAGCGGCTATAAGCTGAGTTTGTTGTTAAATGTCGCATTGTAGCCTATTTATTTGTCGCATTGTAGTTTGTTTCTATAGACATGCTATTCATAGTCGTTCACAAACACATAAGCGGCTATAAGTCTTTAGTGCACACTCAAACATCGCGGTTCGTACATCCACAAAAGACTAGCAAATTCCACATGCCTCCTCTCAATGATGAGGGGACGGACTGTCATAAACATTTGTGATCAGTGGAATAATCTACAATCATTGGCCCGCAGCTCCAGTAAAATGCCAACCTGTCAGGAAGTTAGTTAGTTAGTTACAATCGCCCAAGAGTACCAATCTTATGTTTAGGGTTTAGCCACTCCCAAACTGAACTTTGGCTTCTTACCAAAAACTACCTCAACTGATCAGTCAGACACCCTGAAATTCAACGATACTACAGGGTTTAGGGTTGTTTCAGTGAGGTGAGGTGGGCATAGACGTTTTAGTTCGTTAGATTTATAAGTCGGGCTCTTGAAGAATCTAACGGTCTAGAATGGGTATCAGAAGGCGTGAAAGTAGATTTCTACACTGCGCAAGTGTCCAAGCTTTGCAGGTTTGTTGTCCGCCCGTCACATGTGGTATTAAGAGTAACAGCCAGAACTCAACAAGACCGTACCGTATCAGAACTCAATAACCAGCAGTTAACTTTCTCTTATGTATTTCTGATGTTTGATTTGATGGATTGATTGATCGTCTCGGGAAAAAGTTGACAAGAAACCGTCCTCTCCCTGTGAAACGTTAAAACATGTTTCAAAGAGAATCCAAATAGTTTGCAGTTGTTAGGGAGGGCCCTGTGAAAAGTTAAAAACCGTCCTCCCCCATGTTAGTGTTAGTTTATAAGTGCAGCTGCTGAGATAGATTTATTATTCTAGTTTGAAAATGTAGCCGTTGGATAACAGTCCAACTGTGCAGCTAGGATATAATAGTGTATGCCATGTGTCTCTATCTCATAGGGTAGTGAATGAATGGCTAAGATTTGAATGATGTAAGAGGAATGTTCTATTCCTAACGGCTTTGTCAGAAGGCAATATACGCATGAATTGTTTTGGAGCTGAGCTAGTATCCAGCTAGCTCTTCTTCTTCCCTAAGCTCTCTCTCCCATTTTCCTTTCAGCTCTCATTTCTCATCTAAGAATCAAATACAAGATAATAGTCTCTGTATTCTAACATGGCCTCAGAGCCAAGTTGCATCAATTAACCTGGGCGTTCGATTCTGTGAAGAAGCTGCGTTTTGAAGCTAGTGTGTGAAGGTCTGCGTCTAACATGGCTAGATCTGGATCTGGAGGGGAGGTGAGAGCGCCAATCTTCAATGGCGATAATTATGAGCTTTGGTAGCATTGGCTGCACAGAAGAATTGGAAGCTTTTCCAATTAGATGTGAAATCAGCTTTTCTCAATGGAGTACTAAGTGAAGAGGTGTATGTGGATCAACCATCCGGTTTTGTGATACAAGGAAGTGAAGATAAGGTGTATAGGCTTAAGAAGGCTTTATATGGTTTGAAGCAAGCTCCAAGAGCTTGGTTACGAAGAGATAAATTCCTATTTTACTAGAGCTGGTTTTCATAGAGCTTAAGTGAAGCTACTTATACACTAAGAGTCTACAAGTGGTATTCTTATTGTGTCACTCTATGTAGATGATATTATCTATACAGGGAGCTCAAAGGAGATGATGTTTGAATTTAAGAATGAGATGATGAGACAATATGAGATGACAGATCTTGAATTGCTCATCACTTTCTCGGCCTTGGGGTTTTACAACTGACACTTGCATTTTCTTGCATCAAAAGAAATATGCAAAAGACTTTGCTTGACAAGTTTGGACTCAAGGACTGCAAAATCTGTTGCAACACCATTGGCAGTGAATGAAAAGCTCTCTAAAGTGGATGGGAGTGACTTAGCAGATGAGACTTTATAGACAAATGGTAGGAAGCTTGCTCTATTTAACTGCAACAAGACCGGACATTATGTTTGCAAGCTAGTCTTTTGGCCAGATTCATGCACAATCCTACCAAGAAGCACATGGGAACAGCAAAAAGGGTGCTAAGATATATACAAGGCACTATGATTATGGCATTGCTTATGAGAAAGGAAAAGGGCTGTGTTAATTGGCTATTGTGACAGCGATTGGAGTGGAAGTGAGATGATATGAGAAGCACATCAGGTTATCATTTAACTTGGGGTCAGGGAGTGTTTTCTTGGGCCTCAATTAAGCAGAGCAGTGTGGCTCTCTCCACTGCAGAGGCAGAATACATAAGTGCAGCAGAAGCAACTACAACAAGCTGTTGGCTTAGATTTGTGTTATCAGATTTTGGAGAGGAACAGGTAGAACCAACTCAGTTGCTGTGTGACAACACTGTCGGCTAATTGCTATATCAAGAATCCGGTTCATCACCACAAACCAGACACATCAATCGCAGTTTTCATTTCATTCGAGATGCTCTTCAGATGGTGAGATCGATTGCTTTATTGCAAAACTGACGAACAAGTTGCTGATATATTCACCAAGCCATTAGCAAGGGATCGGTTTGAGTATCTAAGAAAGGCTTTAGGTGTTATCTCAGCACAACACTAGAAGGGAGTGTTAGTTTATAAGTGCAGGCTGCTGAGATAGATTTATTATTCTAGTTTGAAAATGTAGCCGTTGGATAACAAGTCCAACTGGTCAGCTAGGATATAATAGTGTATGCCATGTGTCTCTATCTCATAGGGTAGTGAATGAATGGCTAAGATTTGAATGATGTAAGAGGAATGTTCTATTCCTAACGGCTTTGTCAGAAGGCAATATACGCATGAATTGTTTTGGAGCTGAGCTAGTATCCAGCTAGCTCTTCTTCTTCCCTAAGCTCTCTCTCCCCATTTTCCTTTCAGCTCTCATTTTCTCATCTAAGAATCAAATACAAGATAATAGTCCTCTGTATTCTAACAGTTAGGTCATGTTTAGTCCTTTTCTTGTCTTTGGCTTCGGCCTTCCCTGTAAACAAAATTAAAAAAAAAGGACACACCATTGTCTTTGGCTGGCACTCTGAAATGGACACCATTGACCATGAGCCGTGGGCCTTTGGGAAGAGGTTTGTCATGCTTCTGCATTGTGAATAACTTTTGTGGCTGTTCCTAAATTATCCCTTTAATTAAATATTGGCTGTTGCTTCTGGTTGAGCCACTGTACCATAAATTGGAGTAAGATAACCTTCTTAGAACCTAGATAACGGTTATACCCTACAGGTCTCCAGCTACATCTTCTACTCTATTAGTTTGCAACTTACTTTTTCAGATCTGCGTACTTGGGCAGTGCCCCTATGATATGAATTTCTACTAGTTTTCTACTTATAAAAGAAAACACTAGAGGACCTAGGTTTTGGATGTATTTTCTTAAGCAGCTCCATGTTTTCTTTATGTATTTGGGTTTTCAAGGAAGTTGGAACCATATATTTAATTAAAGCAAAGCCTAAAAATGTCTAATGCTTCTTTGGTTGCTACCTGTTGGTTTTTAGAAAGAACAATAAAGTTATTTTATTTATTCAATAATAGATGGGTACAAGGCTTTATAGAGGACTAGGCTTATTGGCCTTCAACACCAGAAACTGTTTAATAGGCTTATTGGCCTCCTTCCTATTTATGGCTTATTGCCTCTTCTCTCTTAGTTCACTTACACAAGAGGCAACTTTAAAAAATATCGGTGGACTTGCTTTCTTCTCATAGCCACTAGTTTACAAGATTTTTATTAGGACTTTTCTAGGATGCCTACAACAATTATGTCTTAAATCTTGACTTTGTCAAAGTTGTGGATATTTCTTGAGGTTTCTACTTTTATCTAGATTTTTCTAATAAATTCTTCAAGACAAGTGTGTATTAAATTTACACTACCTATACGCATTATTATTATTATTATTATTATTAGTATTATTATATTTGTATTAGAGGGGTTTCAATCAAGAATCATGTTTGTATTAGAGGGTGATTTCTTCCCTCCAGATGTACTTGCATTTTTGGCGTTCATTGATATGTCTAGGTGGTCCTTGGAACTGTGGGACATTTATATGCCTCCTGATTCTTCAGTGCCCTTACCCACAATATGACAAGTTTAATGATTTTTGTGATTGTGATTGTGCCTCTTTTTTTATTTTTTTATAAATATATTTTGCACAAGATACACCCAAATCATTTTCATTTTCTTCTGTGTACCAAATCCCAAATTTTTTCTTAGGAGGGATAGTAGACATCCAAATCATTTTAGCAGGCTGGAACACTGAAAGGGATTAAGTATCACGTAGAAAACTAGAAAAAAAATATATTAAAAAAAGAAAACCGCTGATGAATCCAGTTTCCATTTCCTCCTATCTTACTATGTGCTGAAACCCGAATATTCTCCAAAACTACCATAAGTGCAGCAAACTCCTCAATCTCTTGTTCATGTAAATTCTTCGAAAGAAAATTACAATTTACTTAACCTGCATGAACCTCTGCCAATGAGCCCACCTGCAATTTGGACCCCCAGTCAGCCTAAAAAGACGATTCTCTGGTGGACTCTCGTTCATGACCACATCCTTCACGTGAGTGGCTTTCTAGGTTCTTTATTAATTAATTTTTTTTAATAAGTGGACAAGTATGTGTGGACTTATTTTTATTTTTTAAATTATAAATGTGTGGGTCTTACCACCATGTATGTATATGGGTAATTAAAACTCGAGTGTGGGCCATGGGGCATGTGGGTAACTGTTGAAAGGAATAATAATAGAAGCTGACAAGACGGGGCCTTATCGTACCTTGCTGAGGCCGTTGACAAGACAGAGGAGGCTCTTTCATACCTGTTGTTGGGTCATCAAATTTGCTTGTTTTTTGTTTTCCGTGAGCCCCATGTTTCTCATCTCTCATTTATTATTGTACTTCTCAGATTCCAAAATATCTCAACTAAGTCATTATTGTACTTTGTATATTAATGTAGGAATCAATGTGAGTTTTTAATTGGATTGTATATAATGACAAACGTTTAATTTTGAAAGGATCTCCAAATGGTTCTAACTTGTAATGCATGTAGGAATTAATTCGGAAACATTTTTTAAATTTAAAAATAAATTCATAATCGGTTTGTTTAATTAAAATGTTTATGTATTTCGTTTTATGAATTACACATGACTAATATCTACTTTATTAATTGTTTATGAATAATACTGTACATACTAATTATGTTGAAAAAATAATGTATAAGTAAGGGGAAGGGAGCTGTGCCTTCAAATGACTGGTGGATATGAAGTACTAAACCTATTACTTGGTCTATGAAAAATAACTAATAATCTTTTTATTGTTGTTTTATGAAAAAATAATTTACCTAATATGACATCACATGCATGTTTGACTCTTATTTTTCTTCTGTTTGGCTGCTGCTACATCCTCATCAACATGGTCACCTTTGTCTTTACTCGTTGAGAAGACAAAGCCTTCTAGTACTTATTGAGGAGACAAAGTCTTGTAGCTTTCTATATAAACTCCCCAACCCATCACCTTCACTCTCACCCCTCACTAGGGGTGGCAATTTCCGACTCGACCCATTACATGACTCGAAATCCGCACGGGAAAAATACGACCCGAACATGCACAATTAATAACGGGTAATTTTCAGGTCAACCCGCCACTTATCCATTTATAAACGGGTGGATTTCGGGTCAATTCGCCACCCGATTAAACACTGTTTAACACCTTTATTAAACGGGTCGTGTCATGGGTCTGTCAACCCGTTTACTACCTGCCAACCCGCGAAAAAAATTAAAGAAATTGAACCTTCAGCACACCCAATGGTTTCGAACCCCAGCCATTCCACCCCGCTCCTTGCACCTTATCCATCTTGTGGTTGATAACTTTGTGATTATATGTTATAACATTTGGTATTTATAAGTCTTTACAAACTGATCAAGTACTTAATTATTACATTTTTATCCCTAATTATATTTGTTAGTAATTTATAGAGCTACCTTCACTCCAACCAACTCTTTGGCCCAATTCCTCTCCAGCCAACTCTGTTGGCCAACTCTCTCCCAGCCACCTTTTTGGCCAACTCCTCTTCCAACCAACTTTTTGGCCAACTCTCTCCTCCAGCCAACTCTTTGGCCAACTCTCCTCCAGCCAACTTTTTGGCCAACTCTCTCCCACCCAACTCTTTGGCCAACTCTCCTCCAGCCAACTTTTTGGCCATGTGAATTCATACATTCATTCATTTATATATATATATATATAATATAATTAGTTTTGGCTTGCAAACCATTCAACCACATGTCTTCCGCCGCAACTCATTCTCTTACAACACCCGGCCGAGATTTCAACAACACCCCGCCCATGAACTCCTCCAATCCCGGCCGCAATCTCTTCGCAAGCTTTAAATTCGGTCGTGATTTCAACAGCCCCAAACATTCCCCCCGATTTTTTTAGCTCCTAATTGTTGTAGAGGTAAGCAAATCGAACTCCAAGACCTTTCAATTTCTGAAGTTTGAAGACTTTCTATTGGCTTTGCCTGTTATTAAACAATTTCAGGACTGCCCTTCGCACCCTTTCCCTGATGCTTAGGTTCATACTCGACCATTGGATGGCCCATTTTGTACTTAGCTAGTTCCTTTTTATTTGGTCACCATATGTGGTAGAACTAACTTAGTTTCTAAACCTTTAGCGGATGCTTAGGCCATTACTTGGCCCCATTTCGTAGTAGACTTTTGCCTACCTATATGTATATCTTTTGGAAGGAGTCCTTTAATGAGGCCCATTCTTCCAATAAAAATCGTTGTTTTATTATGAGATGTTTCTTTGCGGCGGACTACCTATCCGCCATTTCCCAAGCCGGTGGTAGTATTTCTTCAAAAAGCGGCCATTAATGGGTGAATCATGGAGACGACCACTCTCATAACTCAACCTATATGCTCATTTTCCTAAACTTGGTTGACGAGGAAAGGTACTTCCCAGGTTGGAGACCATTTAACAAAACTACGATCTTTCGTTCCTAATGGGAGAATAGTTTTTCATACTAAATCTCCAACCCCGAAACTCTTGGCCTTGGTCTTCTTATCATACGCCCTGGCCACATTTTCTTTTTGGGCCTTTAGTTTATCCAAAGCCTCAAGTCGAACTTCGTCAAGATCATCCAGCTCTTGAGCCATCGCCTGGTTATACTCATCCTTACTCCATTTAGCGTGGCGAGCCACCCTTAAAGATTTTACTGAAATCTCGAGGGGTAAGACGGCGTCATGGCTGTATGTGAGTGCGAATGGCGTTGTTCCCGTGCCAGACCTTTTAGAGGTCCTGTACGCCCAAAGGGTATTGGAGAGGAGAGAATGCCATTCTTAGGATTTTTCTCAATCATTTTTTCCAAAATCCCTTTTATTACTTTGTTGCTGGCCTCAGCTTGACCATTGGACTGAGGATTGTATGGGGTGGACTGAACCATCCTAACTCCCCAATTTTTTGTGGCTGCTTTGACAGCTTCTCCCACGAAAGCCGTTCCTCGGTCAGTCATGATAGACTCTGGTAATCCGAATCGAGGGATGATAGATTTCTCAATAAACTCTATCACCTCAGCTTGGGTAACTTGCTTGAGTGGTACGACCTCTACCCATTTTGTAAAGAAGTCTGTGGCCACTAAAATGAACTTGTGACCCTTAGACGATTTCGGGTGGATCTGGCAATCACATCCATCGCCCAACTCTTGAAAGGCCAAGCCTTCACAATAGGATTCATGGGCCCGGCTGGAACATGTTGAACAGGGCCATGCCTTTGACAACCTTGGGACCCTTTGGCGTAATTAATGCAATCCTTCAGGATGGTTGGCCAATAATACCCATGCCTCCTTAGCAACCATATCATCTTGATGCCTCCTTGATGAGCTCCGCATATTCCTTCATGAATCTCGATCATAACCACCATCTGATCAATCTTTCCTAGACATTTCATGAGTAAGTCGTCAGAGCCAATACGAAAAAGCTCTTCATCCCTGAGCACATAGCTTATGGCCCTTTTCCGAACCTGCCGGCAATGCGGACCACTTGGACATTTCAGATACTCCACGATGTCGTGTCTCCAGTCATCTGGAGTTACGGTCAATGCCATCACCTCCATTGGTATTCATCTTTCAAAAACTGAGGGCAACGATCGTTTTTCAACTTTGAATAACTCCTCAGAAAGACCTTTAGAGATCTGAACTCCAGAAGCCAATTGGGCCATTGCATTGGCCTGTGAGTTGTGCTCCCTTGGTAGGTGAGCAAGTCTCACTTCATCAAAACCTTCTATTAGTTGGTTGGCCAAGGCATGATAGCCGAGCAATGCTTGGCTGGTTACCTTATAGTCATCGGATAGTTGTCTCAGAACTAACATCGAATCCCCCATGATTGACATATTATTTATTCCGAGTTCTCTCAAAATCTCCTACCCAATAATCAAGGCCTCATATTCTGCTTGATTGTTGGAACAATCAAAATCTAATTGAAACGAATAGTGAGTTCGGAAACCCTGAGGGGATTCAATGATGACACATGCTCCCCCCATATTTGATGTTCTAGATCCATCAGAATAGAGACGCCATGGGAATAAACTTAACATGTCGACTTTGAAGAAGTCCATATCTTCTATTTCAACACAAGGGTGAGCGGCCAAGAAATCAGCCAAGGCTTGCCCCTTGACGGCCTACTGAGGTACGTATCGGAAGGTGAATTCTGCCAATGCCATCGTCCATTTTCCAATCCGCCCTCTAATGATTGGCCGAGCGAGCATGTACTTGATCAAATCAGTCTTGGCGATTATATGCACCACGAAAGGCAACATATAGTGCCTTAACTTGGTTGCGGTGAAGTATAAGGCTAAACAAAGTTTCTCCACCGGTGAATATTTCCTCTCGGTGGCCGTTAGAATTCGGCTTAGGTAGTACACTGCTTGCTCCTTTTTCTCATCGTTGTCTTGGGCCAAAAGACTTCCGATGAAATTCTCTGCGGCCGAAATATACAACTTCAGAGGTCGGCCTCGCCTTGGCGGGATTAGCACCGGTGGCTTGGTCAAATACTCTTTAATGGAATCAAATGCCTTTTGGTGAACTTCTTCCCACTGAAATTTCTCCTCATCCTTGAGTTTTAGCAAAGATGAAAAAGGCTTGACTTTCCCGGCGAAATTAGTTATAAACCTCCGGAGGAAGTTTATTTGGCCTAGCAAACTTTGCAATCCTTTCTTTTTTTTCGGGGGCGGCGCCTCAATGATGGCCTTAGCCTTATTTTTATCAATTTCGATCCCCCTTTGATGTTCCAAAAATCCTAAGAAATTCCCGGCAGAAACTCCAAAGGTACATTTCTTTGGGTTCATCTTCAATTGATGCTTTTGCATTCTCTCGAAGGCTAACCGAATGTCACTCAACTGACCTGGTCTCGACTCCGACTTCACAACCACATCGTCGATATAAACTTCTAAGTTTCGACCGATCATGTCGTGGAAGATGGCATTCATTGCCCGTTGATATGTGGCAAATGGTGCTCGACCAAATCACGACTTAGTCCAGGCATCTCAGTGTAATCCCAAGCAAAGCAATCCTTGAACTCTCTTAAAAGCTCTTCCATCTTGGCCCGAAGTTCTGGCTCCATCAAACCACTGATGTAGATTGGCCAATGATTGTCTTATGTCCCTAAGTTGATTTCCAACAGTGGATCTTGGACTTCCGCCTTTGAATCATCCATCTGAGTTGGTGCCAACTCCACTTCCTCAATTTCAAGTGCATCATCTTCAGGGTCTTCGTGGAGGAATTCCACCAAATGAGCGGTGGACCCATGCTCGGCCCCTCTCTCAGCCCAAAAACCATATAGCCGTCTCAAAGTGTCTTCCACGGCGGCTCTCTTCTCTTCCTTCGTGGTTGTATCACTCATTGAGAGAGAAAAAACCAGACATCGTGGGGCGCTCCCCATCTGCTTGGGCATCGTGTGTCCCCAAGTCTATCAACTTCTTGGCCGAGACTCTCGTAGGTCGGCCATTCATATCTGACCCCATAAAATAAAGAGGACAAAGATCATTCTCATAAAACCTAGCCTCCATCGCGTTGGCTGAAGCCAGGAAAGGCCGTGAGTCGGCCTGAACCAATTCCACGCTCCCATCCTCGTGCCAAAACTGTAGAGTCTGATGGAGCGAGGAAGGGACACGCATATTTCTGTGAATCCAATCTTTTCCTAACAACGCGGTAAAGTGAGCCGTTGTTTCCACCACGAAGAAAGCTATCACCCTGACCTTTTCCCTTACTCTGACTTGGAGTGGGATGATTCCTTTCGATATCGTGGTGTCTCCCACAAAACCACTAACCGTTGTCTCAATCGGAATTAGTTCTTCTGAGCTTTTCTTCAATTTCCTCATCACTGAGGCTAGGAGGATATTCACCGTGGTTCCCGTATCAACTAGAACTTTGCTCACTAGAACCCCATCAAAGTGAGCATTTACGTATAAAGGTTTAAGGTGGGAAGACATCTTCTTGGTAGGCATTTCAAAGCACACTTTCTCTGGCATTTTCTTCTCCTCACCCGGCATCACCATTTGAGGCCGATCTACCTCTGCCTTCGGAATTTCCCGAATTGCCTCGATTTCCTTTGGTTCTCCCATCTGAACCATAGACTCAACTTCATCAAAAACATCTCCCTTCATGGAGTTTGGTTGACCTGGCTGAGCTTCGAAAAATAGTGGAAGTGTAACCACCATAGCATCGACCTCGTCGAAGTCCCCAAACTTCACCCTGGTCTTACTTGTCTTCAATTCACTCTCCAACTTGGTAATCTCTTCCCTACATTCATTAGCTAGTTGCTCCATAGCCTCTTCTGGGAGGTCTTCAAAATACTCATCATCACCATACTCTTCATTCTCCCCATAAAGTTCTTCATTATTGGCTAAGGCGCCTCCTAGGTTTTCTGAAGCATATTCGGTCTCTATGTCGGCCGTTGGTTAGGCCTCTTCTTCCACTACGGATGTTTGGACATCGACCATGACTTGGTCCTCCTCCTCTGTCAGTTTATCTTCCGTCGTCTGGGGTTTTCCTATGACATCCTCAACCATTTCATAGTTGTTCTCTTTTTCCTCCTCGACCTCGGGTGGTGACACCACTTTATTTGGTATTTGCCTCCTAGAGGTCGAAGGATTGGCCTTGGGCTGAATCTTTTTAAATTTCTCAACTCTTGATGGCCCATCGCCCAACACCTTCACTGGTCTGCTAGATTCGACCTTGAGATGAGCCTCCAACTCCAAGATTGGCTCATCTAAGGTCGTCACCACAACTTGACCATTCACCCATTATCGGTGTATTTTTATCTCCTTGGCCGCTGCTGCCTCTAATGAAGCCACAAAATCAGCTTTGGCAAACTCCAACTCTTCCAGTCGAAGCTTCTCTCGAAGGTCGACCAATCTGTTAAGTTGGGTTTGCCTCTCATCCGCCCATTCAAACTCTGCGTTACAAGTGGCAACACATTGTCTCTGAGCCCTTCTTGTTTGAGTTTTGCTCAAGGGTATCGAAGGCAACTTCGAACCTCTACTCCTATACCATTGTCCTGCCTTGGTGTTTGGCATCTTGAAAGTTAGGATACCACTACCATCAGATGGGCGAGGTCTTGATACATAGGCCACATCTCGACTCTTTCCTTCTCCCACCGAAACCCACATGCTTCTCTTTTTATCTTGGCTTGGGTTCAGCGGATCAACATCTTCATACTTTAGTGGCATCTGATGATTTCTTCTCTTGGGCTGATATCGCGGCCTCTCGTACCTATCTTGGTACTCATGTAATGGTCGTTTATTCGGTCTCATCTCCATCGTGCCCCTTGGGCTATATGGGCCGTAATTCCCGGCCGAACTTTTGATCATATTTTTCCCAGCACTTTTGGGTCTACCTATCTGGGCTTGATCCTTGATTATCTCTTTAGTCGGTTCCTTGGCTGGCTCCTTGGGTTTTGGTAGAACTACCTCTAATGAGACCTCACATTGACATCGGCTGCATAGCACAATAGCCTTGGGAGGTTCTTCCATAATTGGAATTTTCTCATCCAGAGCCTTTGTCACTTCTGGGTACATTTTGGCCTTACCCTTCACCTTAGGATCCATCTGTTTCTCCCTTGCTCTTCTCTTAGCTGCTGCTTTTCTGAAGCCACCCAAGTCTAATCTTGGTCGAGGTTGATCTGGCCTTGGGAAGTTGGCATTCACCATGTTGGCCTAGGCATTTGGGAATGGATTCTGATCAACACCCATTGTAGCTTTCTCTGGAAATTTCAAGATTTTTCAATCAATGAGATCTTGCACGACATTCTGAAAAACAAGGCAATTGTTAGTTGCATGAAACCATACACTATGCCATTTGCAAAAAGTCTTGTTTCTAGGTTCATTAGCCGACGGAATATCATGACCATTTGGCAATTTTATCATCTTTTCTTTTAAAAGTTGGTCGAAGATTAGTTCGGCTTTCCAAATGTCAAAGGTATAGGACTTGGTTCCAACTCCCTTTTGAGAAGTTCTGCTAAACTTAGAAATCTGGACCGTTGTCGACCTCTAATCCTTAGAGGCTTTGGACAAAGCCTTGCATACGTGTGGTTCGCTGACCACGATTTCAGCCAAGTTTATCCCCGCCGATTCTTCTTCTTCTGCTAGGAAGACTTCTTCATCTGCCTCCTTTGAATCCACATTTTCGACATCCACCGCATGGACAGCCATGGTTCTAGATGTGGAAGGTTTTGGTAGATCTCTATAGAAAGTCGGTCGATTTGTCGACCGATTCCTTTGTTGTTCCTCCTTTAAAAGAGCTTCATATCGATCCACCCGAAGTAGGAGGTCATAAATATCACGAAATTTAATACCCTAAAACTTCTTCCGAAGATCGAGCCATAACCCACCTTGAGCCAACTTGGCAAACTCATGTTCAGGCATGTTGACCGTACATCTAGCCCTTGCTTCTCTGAATTTCCCCAAGTATTCTTGGACTGACTCGTTTGGTCCTCGGCTCATCTTGGCCAAGTTGGCCATTGACACATCTGGCTCCGGCCAATAAAATTGTTCGGGCAAGATTTGCTCCATGGTCTGCCAATTTGGAACAGAGTTCTGAAGAAGTTTGACATACCATGAAAAAGTAGACCCCGTGAGGGTGCTCGGGAATAGCCTTAATTTCAAGACCTCGCGATGTCCGATTTAGGCACATTGAGCAGTGAATCGACCAATATGCTCCACGGTCGACTGGAGTCCATCTCCTGAAAATAATGCAAAATCCGGAACTTTGATCAAAATGCTCCAGATATGGCCTCCGGTAGACGGGTCTACCAATTTTTCTAGCATGGGGCACCATATCTTGGATCATCTGCTCAACCGCTCCTTGGTCGATTGCTTGATTTCCTAGTAACGGATTATTCCCACCAAGATTATTCCATCCACCGACTCTGGCGAATTGGTTTATATGAGGCTAGCGAAATTGACCCATGCCCCCTGGTGAACTTGTGGGCGGAATTGGTTGTACTGTGGGAGTCCTTGGAATTGATTGGCCGCCGCATATGGGTTATTACCCATCAGTAGAACATTGACCGCTGGGGCTCTGTTGCCCCCAGCCGGTGCATTTGGTTGAGGCGGAATCGCCCCAAAGATGTTTGGTTGGGCCTCCACTTGAAGCCCTGCCACTGGCACTCCATTTGCCGCCTGATTTCCATTTTGGCCATTTTGTTGGCCTAGCAATCGATCAAACCTCTCATTAATCTGAGCATTCTGCGTGGCCATGGTTTGAGCCATGGTTTGAGCAACGTGGCCATGGTTTGAGCAACTGTTTGAGCAATGGTTTGAGCCGCCTCCTGCATTCTTTGATTGCTCGACGTCTCTATTATACGGAAGAGTTGTTGGATTTCCAACGATGTGGCCGGACATGGCCTCAAGACTGGTCCTCCGGCGACTTCCATAACATCTTCAACCACCACGTGGTCGAGATTGACAGCCACATTTCGGCCGAGGCCATTTTGGCTTTGTTGATTGTTTAGAACATCTTGTGGCTGAGAGTTCGTAGGAAGTGAACCAGCCATGCTCGACTCTGATTCCGAATGAAGTATAGACTCTTCAAATTCTTGATCTCTTCTAGGATTCCTCCTAGTGTTTACAGCCATACAATTCTTTTCTAGTCCCACCGGTCGTGCCAAATTATGTTTCCCTCTTTTCGGCCGTGCCACCACCAAGCCACTTGATGGCTTGGATGGAAAGATCATGTGAGTGTGTTTGCGCTTCTGACTTTTAATCAAACGATTGATCGGCCAAGCAAGGAACCTCCTCTTGGCCTAGGTTCTTTTTCTTCCTTGAGGTCAAGGATGATTGAGATTTGTATGACTATTTTTAGAATTTTTGTGATGAGTGCAATGAATGTAAATGCAGTAAACAAAATGACAAAAAATCCAAGTGCGAGAAATGTAAATGCAGTAAACGAGATGACATAAATGTAAATGCGATAAAATAGATTAAAGCGATAAAGACTTGAATAAAACTCAAATGTAAAGACAATTGAAATTAAATTGCAAGAAAGTAAGCTTACACTAGGAAAACGAAGAACTTGGATAATCTGAAAAACTTGAAAGACAAAATCCTAGACTATGAATTGAAAAGTACAAGATAAAAAGATAGATTTTGTGTGTTCAGTCGGAGGTCCTTTTCTCTTCTTCTGACGACCAATTTATAGAGCTTCCTTCAACTCACAGGATTTGGCCATTAAATGTCCATAACTAATTCTGTCTTGAAAATCCTTCCAATATTGATGTTTTCCGGAGCTCTAGGCATGAACTGCCCAAAATGTCATTGGGATTACGAAAACTCTCCCCTTGATTTAAGGTGCATGAACTGCCACTTACAGGGAAACCTCTGCTGGAACTTCTGACCTTAGCTTCGTAGGCTGACACTTAACCTTTCCTGTCTTTGGACTTGATTTGACATTTGTGCTTGATTTGACACTTAACCTTTCCTGTCTTTGGACTTGATTTGACATTTGTGCACTTGGAGCTTCTGACTTGGTTAAGACTCCCACCAACGTTAAGTGGCATGTGAACTCCAAATATTTGGATATCGGCCGCATAATGAGTTCTCCAAATATTTGGATATTGGAAATTCCAGCCCTAGTTGAGAATCCGCGGAAGTGGTCGGCCGCATGATTGATAGCTGCATATTCCAATAATTGTTGGTTGATCCTCATCTGAGCCATGTGCTGGCCGCTAGTCCACAAAGGCCTTAACTTTGCCTTTGAATTCTATATGCATATATTTGTTTATTTCCAACTGTGTCCACCGCATGGGTTCCCCACTCAACCAGACTTCTTAGCCTTTTATTTGATATTGCATGAATGCTGGTCTGGCGTTGGCAGCATATGGCATTAGACTTTGATTAATTATATATATATATATATATAATAAAACAAGACAAAGAACTTTTCAGCCCACATTTTGCATATCACCAAAACTTCGACCGCACACTCGCTCATTTCTTTTTGCATACCTCCAATGCCTCCAGTCGCTGTCTCTCCAGCCAACTCTCCTCTAGCCAATTCTTTGGCCAATTCTCTCCAGCCAACTCTTTGGCCAACTCTCTCCCAGCCAACTTTTTAGCCAAAGAATTCCTCCAATCCCGTGAACTCCTCCAATCCCGGCCGCAATCTCTTCGCAAGCTTTAAATTCGGTCGTGATTTTCAACATCCCCAAACAGCCATGTCGCGGCGCGGGTGTTGTTGATTTGGTTCAGCATAAGGCCATGGATGGATACGTATGAAATCCTTACCTGAGCCAATGAGATGAGAGAGAGCCGAACGAAAACGACCAAAACAAAGTTGAAAGCAACGAACTAGGAAAAAGAAAAAGTTATAGTTGATATGTAAATGGTAGACAAAAGATGGTACTCTTCGTTGTTATTATTTTAGGCAAAGAAAAACTGAAGAAACAAACAAACAAACAGTTGAATTGTTTTAGCTTTAATCAAGTCATTAAAATATAGTTTAAGGAATTCATGAAAGCAAAGCAAGCAAGCATTACTACCAAGTACCAACTCCCATATACAATCTCTAGATCCTCTACAAATGTTGTCGTCTTCTTTAAGCTTTCGTCCATGGTAATGATTTCTTCAATCTCACCTTTTTCCAACTTGGCACATTATTATACTATCGCTATTTTTTTTTTCTTTTTTGCTTTCTCGACCTTGTTCTGTATAATAAATAAATAGATTAAAACATTGGCTGTTGCTTCTGGTTGAGCCACTGTACCATAAATTGGAGTAAGATAACCTTCTTTTGTTTTTTGGTCTGAAAGATAACCTTCTTAGAACCCAGATAACTCTTGTACCTACAGGTCTCCAGCTACATCTTCTACTCTATTAGTTTTGCAACTTACTTTTTTCAGATCTGTGTACTTGGGTGGGTACTGCCCCTATGATCTGAATTTCTACTAGTTTTCTACTTATAAAAGAAAACACTAGAGGACCTAGGTTTTGGATGTATTTTCTAAGCAGCTCCATTTTTCTTTATGTATTTTGGGTTTTCAAGGAAGTTGGAACCATATTTAATTAAAGCAAAGCCTAAAAATGTCTAATGCTTCTTTGGTTGCTACCTGATGGTTTTTAGAAGAACAATAAAGTTATTTTATTTATTCAATAATAGCTGTGTACAAGGCTTTATAGAGGACTAGGCTTATTGGCCTTCAACAACTAGAAACTGTTTACTAGGCCTATTGGCCTCCTTCCTATTTTCTGGCTTATTGCCTCTTCTCTCTTAGTTCACTTAAGCAAGAGGCAACACCTATTTATAGATATAGACTGCCGACATTGTCCAAGTCGGTGGACTTGGCTTTCTTCTCATAGTCACTAGTTTACAATATTTTTATTAGGACTTTTCTAGGATGCCTACAACAATTATGTATTAAAGCTTTACTTTGTCAAAGTTGGTGGATATTTCTTGCGGTTTCTACTTTTATTTAGATTTTTCTAAATTCTTCAAGACAAGCGTGTATTAAATTTAACACTACCTATACCCATTATTATTATTATTATTATTATTATTATTATTAGAGGGGTTTCGATCGAGAATCATGTTTGTATTAGAGGGTGATTTCTTCCCTTCAGATGGACTTGCATTTTTGGCTGGATCAACCCTTATCAGCTTTGCTCCTTTTAGCATTCATTGATATGTCTAGGGGGTCCTTGGAATTGTGGGACATTTATATGCCTCCTGATTCTTCAGCTCCTTTACCCACCATATGACAAGTTTATTGATTTTTGTGATTGTGATTGTGCCTCTTTTTTTTATTTTTTATAAATATATTTTGCACAAGATACACCAAATCATTTTCATTTTCTTCTTTGTACCACATCCCAAATTTTTTCTTAGGAGGGATAGTAGACTTCCAAATCATTTTAGCAGGCTGGAACACTGAAAGGGATTAATTATCACATAGAAAACTAGAAAAAAATACTAAAAAGAGAACCGCTGATGAATCCAGTTTCCATTTCCTCCTATCTTACTATGTGCTGAAACCCGAATATTCTCCAAAACTACCACAAGTGCAGCAAACTCCTCAATCTCTTGTTCATGTCAATTCTTCGAAAGAAAATTCCAATTTACTTAACCTGCATGAACCTCTGCCAATGAGCCAACCTGCAATTTTGACCCCCAGTCAGCCTGAAAAGACGAGGAAATTTTAAGCACAAAGGATAGACATGAAGTGATAAACATTAAAGTGGTGGATAAAGACCAGTTGAAGGAAGTAATGACTAGAGCTCCAGTGCTTGCTCTACTAGATTTCTCAAAGAACTCTATTATGGAATGTGATGCCAGTGGATCCGGAGTATTTTTAATGGCATTTCTTGTTCCTTCCATTTATTCTCTGAAATGTCCATGCAGACGGAATCTTGAGCATGCTGGCGACACTACTACAAAAAGTGAAAAAGACGACCAGAAAAAGACGACGGCAGAACATAAAACCGTCATTGTATTTAAAACGACGACGGTAACAAAAAAAACCGTTGTGGATAAGTGCCTTAAACAACTAAAAAATGGAGGTACTGTTGAATATTTTTAAAAGACGACGCATACAAATAAAAAAGCGTTGTCTTTTTAAAAAGGTTTTCTTCAGAGTTAAAATCTGACCAAAAAACAAGGACAGCAGATATGAATCCACCGACGTAGAACATAAAGACGACAGTTCACCAAAAAACCTGCCGTGTTAACTCCTAACTAAACACGACCAACTATTCTTAGTTCGCGTCATATAATATAATGGAATCCACGTCGGTATACTACGACGGTGCCTTCTCTGTAAACCGCTGTCTTAATTTTTTTTTCTTTTTAAGATTTAATTATTTTTTAATTTTGGTGGCCTACAAAAATTAAAATGAGATCCCAAGAGGTATGATATCTTACCATTGAGATCTTTGGATCCTGATCATAATCGAACCACCAAAGTGAGAAAGACAATATTTTAAATACACAAAATCCAAAAAGAAACCAGAACTGAACTGACCACTGCAAACTTTGAGAAAGACAATGTTTTGAAAGTTAATGATGTGTGCGTTTTGGTGTCTTTGAGATACACCAAAACGCATACATCATTAACATCCAAATTATTGTCTTTGAGATGTGAGAGAGAGTGATGATGTATGTGTGTATGTCAGAGAGGAAGACGAGCCTCCAGAGAGATCAGAAGAACTTGGAACCCTAAATGAAAACTGAAACTGAAAGAAAGAGTCAAATTTATAAAATAAATCTTTTAAACTCACGGCGGTCCTTATAGACATACCGCCGTGTAATTGTAAAAAACCACGTCGGTTATTCTTTAACGTAATCCACGTCGTATAATTTTATGGAATCCACGTCGTATAATGTAATGTAATCCACGTCGGTATATTACAAAAAAAAAGACGTGTTAAATAATATACCATGACGCGAGACATTAATTTATCGACTTATTATTTTGGAGTGTACTACGACGGTACCTACAACACTACTGTCGTATTTATTTACCACGTCCTAAGTTCAAATGACCGTCGTATTTTTTCTATTTATACGTCTGCCTTCTCTGTAAACCGCCGTCTTATTTTTATAGCTTTTTAAAATTAATTAATTTCTCTTTTATTTTGGTAATAGCTTTCTTAACACAAAACAAAATTTAATTCTCAATCCTCAACAACATTTTCATCTTAAAAGGCAAATCTCTTCGTGTTAAATATTGATCAATATTTACACAATATATGTACACAAATTAGGCAAATACATCGTGGTTTCTTTTCTGCCTTCACCCTCAGCTTGTTCAACTGTTTCTTCCTCTCATATGCAAGCTGGGCCCTCTCCTTCCTCTTGTTCTCAAGCTCCTACACAGCCACAGATCATCAGGAAATCAAAATCAAGAAAGTGTGAAAAGCTCACTTTAGAGCATCAGGAATGACCATCCTCTTTATCTTATCATAAGGAGCATCATGAACACCCTCGTATGCCTTCAAACGGGCAAGTGCGGCTGCAAACCCATGCTTGGTCTTGTGAGGAATCATTCTGCAAACCCATTTGCTTTCAGAAAGACAAGTTTTTAGAATTTGATGAGACAGAGCAATGGGCAAGAAGAAGTTGGAACCCTAATTGAAAACTGAGAGTTAAAAAATGCGTGAAAAAATCATATTTAAACAAATTATCGTAAATATCCATGTCGGTTCTAATATACATAGCGACGTCATATTTGAATAATCAACGTCAGTTTAGATATACAAGCGCCGTCATAACTACATCGGAAATCCAAAAGTCATTTGGCGCGTATTAAAAAGAGAACGACGTCGTTTTCAGAACCCCAAAGTAACCACGTCGGTTTATTAAAATACATAGTCGTTGAATTTCGAAGTACAATGTCAGTTTAGATAAACAAGCGCAACATAACCACATCGGAATTCCAAAAGTCATTCGGCAGTTGTGATAACCACGTCAGTTATGAATTATTTACCGTCGTTATAACTAAATAATACGGCGGTTTTGTAATAAAAACGTCGTTGTATTGAACTCTGGGAAAATATATAAACTTTTTGTCGCCTGACCTAATGTTCTACGGTTTTCTCTCACCGATAAAATATCGCAGTTTCCCTCTCATTTCCCAAAAGTAACATCATCGTCTGAATCTTCGTCTCCATCTCCAAATCACCATCTTCGTCTTCGTCTTCGTTGGAAGGAAACTTTATTTGCACGCCAAAAGTTTTTTCTCACTCTCTTCCCTTTTTTTACATTTCATTTGAATGCCTTCATTGTCTGGAAACAAGATTCTGTCATATTGAGGAAATCTTTCACTGGTTTTGATTAAATTCATAAGTCCATACTCTCACGATGCCAAAAGACAACAGTTCTATCTTGTTTGCGACGATAGAATGGACACACCAAGACGGCCGTTAAATTCTACCGAATGCAAACTGCACGACGGTGGTTAAAAACCGTCATGGTGTGACAATTAATACGTCGGAAACAAGATAAAACCGTCGTCTTGTGGGAGAAGAACAGTCGTTTTGTGTTTGATGTTGTAAATTTTAAACCACGTAGGTTCTTAGGATGAGTAACTGACGTAGTGTATACACATTTACGTCATGAAAGATATAAAACCGTCGTCTTATTTCCATACATGGTCTAAGAGACTGTTTAATAGGACGTCGCTGTTTTAGTGTTACCGTCGTGGTGTTCTATTTACGACGACGGTGTTGTTTTACAACCGTCGTCGTAATGAGATATCACGGCTGTATTTTTAGGACGTTCTTTCTTTAATATTACGTCGTTTCTTTTTAATAACCGACGTTGTTTTCCTCGCAGATTAATTAAAAATGGTTTCGAAATCTCAAAACAAGGAAGCTCAAGCGTCAGAGGCCAAATCAGTTTCAAAGGCACAAGGGGATGAAGCCAAATCAGTTTCAAAGGCTCAAGTGGAAGAAGAAAAATCAACTCAAAGCAAACCCTCGAAGAGGATGAGATTTTCCTCAACCTCCGAGAAAGACTCGAGCACAGCCACATTTGTTGAGGAGCCAAAATCCAGCCGCGGTATCAGCACAATGAGCCGTGTTGTGAAGAGGAAAATTGAGAAGGTTAAGCCTGTGGTTGAGTTCAATAAAAAGGGCAGACCACATGGTAAGGCTGCTATTGAGATGCAGTCTTACATTGGTGTTTTGGCACGCACCAGAGTCCCTCTTGTGGACAAGAAATGGACTCAATTGCCCAAGGACGTGAAGGAGCAGATTTGGGAAGTTGTTCAAATGTCCTATGTTATTGGGGATAGGTACAAGAACATGGTCTTGCCGTCTGCCGCCAAAAAATGGAAGGATTTCAAGTATAACGTAACTAGGTAGTATATCCTTCCATTCGCACATGACAAGGAGAAGTTAAAAGAAACCCCTGCGCTTTACAAGTTCATAGAGAAATCGCAATGGGATGCCTTTGTAGCTTCAAGGTTAACCCCAGATTTTGAGGCTAAGCATACTGAGCAGAAACAGAGGAGGGAGAAATTGGAGTACAACCATAGGTTGTCTAGAAAAGGGTATGTTGATTTGGAGGACCAATTGGTAGAAACCATGCCCGATATTGAAGAAATCGATCGAGCTGTTCTATGGAAGAAGGCAAGAGAAGATAAAACAGGAAACATCCCTGATCCAAAGGTTGCAGAGAAGGCAAAAATAATCGTAAGTCTCACTAACTCTGTTCTAAATTTGAAAAACAGAGTGTTTTATTTTGGTATAGACGTCATACGTTTAAATAAGCGACGTTATAAAATAAACACCACAACAGGCTTAATTTACCGACGTTTAAAAATGAATAGGACGTCGGTTTTTGAATAAAGTAGACGTCTAGATAGAATTAATACGACGGATTAAATTCCTCTATGAACTGCATTTTTGTTTTAAGTTTACTCACGCACACACTCTCCCTCTCTCTGTCTATTTCACTGAAATTTGTGGTGCACAATTTCTGGAAAAGAATGCATATTTCAATCGAGTTTTTTCACTTCTTCATTAAACTTTACGACGGTTTTATCTTATCTAGATGTTAGAATTTTTATACAACGACGGTAATTTTGTGTAGCCGTATGAAATTAAGTCCTATGTCTGTTTGTTCAATAGTTCGTCGTCTTACTTTAAATACTACGACGGTTTTTTATTTATGTTTTAATCTGTTTTATTTTGAATATACGACGGGTTTTTATCTACCGAGGTTTAAATTATAAACAACGACGGTATTTAAATACCGACGTGTTAAATTAATACTACGTCAGTAATTTAATAAAACCGTCGTTGTTTATAATTTACAACTTCGGTTTATTTATCTGTTTTACACCCTGCTCAGTTTCTAACAATCTCTCTTTCTCTCTTTTAGGATGATTTGCAAAAGCAAGTCTCCGAAGGCACTATGACTGTCTCCGGGACCAATGATGTCTTGACTCTTGCTTTGGGAACCCCCGAGCATGGTGGGAGAGTCAGAGGAGTTGGTGCTGGCATTTCCCCAACTCAGTTCTTCAATTTGCCAAAACAGCAGAGAGTGAAATTTGGTGACAAATTGAAGGAAAGTGTGAGGGAGGCAGTCAGAGAAGAGACCCTGAGGATTGAGGCGAAGTCAAGGGAAACTATAATGGAAGCAGTAAGAGAAGAGAGGGAGGCTATGTTGGCATATTTCCGTCAACTAGTTCCTAATTTTGAACCCAGCCAGATGCTCAAAACCCCAATTTCTCCAATTACTCCAATTACTTTACCACCTCAAGATCAAAGCCCAAAAAATCCAATGTCTGATAAGGCAAGCTGCTCTAGGGCCACTGGTATCAAACCCCTAGCTTTGGAATTAGAAGATCCAAAGCCTGAAGCTGATACTGCTGGAAAACAGAAAGAGGACACGGTAAAATCTCTGCTATTTTCTATTTCTGCCTTTTAAATTTTAAATTGACGTCGCTCTTTTTAATATACGACGATAAATGTTAAAATAACGACGGTATATACGTCTGTTTCTTACAAGAAGTGTCGTGTTTAGTTAAATACCACGACGCTTTTACTTGTTTTGCAAATTATTGGACATTAAAAATAACGACTGTGTTTTTTGCCATCGTCTAACTCTTTTATAAACCGTCGTCTATTTCATGATGTCATTAACTGCATTTTAATTAGACGACCTTTCTATAGTATAGCGACGTTATAAATTCAACACAACGACAGTTATGTATTTACCGACGTGTATAACCTTTCCTCCATCAGTATTTACTAGAAATCGTCGTTTATATTATATACCACGTCTGTGTTTTGGGTTTAGTTAGAGTCGTTTATTTTAGTTCACACACAAACTAACTTATTATATTTCTTTATTTATTTCTGGTAACAGGATCTCTCAAAGCTAGACATGCCACCTCCTCTGTTAGCCTTATACCAACATGTCCAGACCAAGTTGTTGCCTACTAAGGAGGCTGTGACAGTTCACATGCCCAAGGAAGTGTTTGGCTTTGAGCATCATACCTTCCTCTTACCTGAAGATATTTTGCAGTTTGGTTCCATGGTTGAGATTGGAACCACAGTGATATATGAGGTAATTCTAGAAATCCCATTTTGTTTTACATTTCCCTTTCTTTTAAATTAAAATCTCATTTAATTGACTTTCATATATTTAGGTTCCTATTTGACTATTTAAAAATGGCAAATATGGTAAACCTTGTTGGCCTCGTGGACCCTGGGCTAGTGAGCTCTCAATCTGGATCAATATCAGACCGAATAAAAAACCTGTCAAACCGCCTGAAAACAGCAGATGGGAATCAATTTTTCTTGGTCCCTTATAATCCAGGGTTAGTACCATTTAAAGTATTTTCCTAAGCTTGTAATATTTTTCTTTGTAGTACTATTTAACCTATATGAATCATTATGTGCAGGGGTCATTGGGTGATGGTAATTGTGAGACCAGCAACGGAGACTGCCTATTACATGAATTCACTGCCAAAACACATGGTTGACGACGACATGAAAAATATAGTGAATACGTAAGTTGATTTCTTCTTATCTAAGAATTTTTTTCCTTTAAAGTATTTAAATATACGACGGTTTTTAATAATACCGATGTTATAATGAACATATAATGACGGTAAGTTATTACCGACATGTTAAATAATTTATTACGTCATTATTTTCTTAAAAACGTCGTGTTAATTTAACTACCACGTCGTTTGGGTTTTATTTAAGAACGTTTTAATTTTTTCTGCTCAATTTTTTGTTATACGACGTTTTACTCTTAACGACGTTATAATGTTACACAACGACGGTAAGTTTTTACCGCCATTTGAAACAAAATATCATGTCTTTTTTTTTAAAACTCCGTCGTTTTGACTGATTTACCACGACGGTTACTATTTGTATTTAAATTTTTTGTTTTGTCATTAACACCCTTTGTTTTCTTGTAACAGGTCAATTAAAATGTTTAACATTCATATAAACAAAAATTCACGTAAACAGCAGGCCATTTGGAAAAATCTACACGGCACTCCTGAACAACCAACAAGTGTAGAGTGTGGCTATTACGTGATGCGATTCATGAGAGATATAATTCATGATCCAGACCTAAATTTCGAGAAGAAGGTAAAACGCAAAATTTTAGATATACATTCTTTATTTTACTACGTCAGATTTTTGTTTAAAACCGTCGTTTGTATCTTTATAACACGTCGGTTTTTTGGTTTATTTTGCAGTTTGAGAAGAAAAAAGATAAAGTTCAGTATAAACAAGAGGATATTGACGAAGTTAGGCATGAATGGGCAGAATTCTTGAACAACTTATTACCGAAGGATAATTGATGTACATAAATATTTATGAACAATGTTTAGGTTTATTTTAGTTTATTTAAAATGTACATAAATATTTTGTTGTAATCAAGCGAACAAACATCAAAAAAATTAATTTTTTTTTAAAAACTTGTTTAGTTCCCAAACACCGACGTCTGATTCTAATTTACACGTCTCATATGTGTACACAATGGTCGTCTTGCTATAACTGGAAATATAACATCGACGGCAATTCTTAAAAATGACATGTAATAGTCATAAACACAACGGTTTATAATTAATTCATCTTGTATAGATGAATTTTGTACTGATATACTACGTCGGTTAATATAACCTTATCGACGTAATAATATACAAAGGCGGATATTCTTAAACATACGCCTTTGTATAGATAAACAGCATCGGTTATCTACACTAAAATGACGTGGTAATACAATAATCCACGTCGGTTATCCAAAAAAAGACGTCGTTTTATATTCGTTTCGACGTCTAATAATTTTATGACGTCAGTTTGTGATGTTTAACGTCGTTGTAAAAGGATACAACGTCGGATAGGTCATTTTTCATTTAATTTTTAATGACTTTTATATTTTATTTAATTCCATATTAAATTCCATATTATTTGAATGATGTAGTGTTTCATTGCTGGTCTTTCCACTTTAATATATATATATATATATATATATATATATATATATATATATATATTTATATGAATTTTATAGAGTGTGAGATGGATAAGTCATGGATGCATGCGGATAGAAGATCGAAGGCATATGAGTTAGGGGTGGAAGGATTTTTGAATTTTGTGTTAGAAAATCTTGGAAATACAACTGAGATTCGTTGTCCATGTGTTAAATGTGGGAATATTCTATTGTTTGGGGTTGGAATTATAAGGGAACACTTATACTTTAATGGAATTGACCAAAGCTATAAGATTTGGACATGGCACGGAGAACCTTGGGAATGGACTACCAATGCTAGTAGAAATGTGGAAGAAGATGAGCAAAGTAGGTTCAGTTATGTTTCTGAAGAATTAGGGATGGATGATAATGATTTTCCCAATATTGGATCTTATCCTTATAAGTTTGCCAATGTGATTGGGGATGGCGATGAACCCTTGTACCCTGGTTGCAGTAAGTACACGAAGTTGTCGGCTTTGGTGAAGTTATACAATTTGAAAGAAAAACATGGGATGAGTGATGTTTGCTTTACAGAATTATTGATACTTCAAGGAGAATTTCTTCCAGAAGGAAATACACTACCTTCCTCTATGTACGAGGCAAAAAAAACTTTGTCTGCTTTAGGGATGAGTTATGAGAAAATCCACGCATGTCCGAATGACTGCATTTTGTATCGGAAGGAGTATGAGGATGCAACTAATTGTCCTACTTGTGGTATCTCAAGGTGGAAGGAAACCAAAGATGGGTTCTTGAAAGAGGGTGTGGCAACGAAGGTGGTGTGGTATTTTCCTCCAATTCCAAGGTTTAAAAGGATGTTTCAATCACATAAGATAGCTAAGAGTTTGACTTGGCATGCTGCAAGAAAATCAGTTGACGGTCATATGTCTCATCCAGCGGATTCCCCGTCTTGGAAACTTGTTGATGAAAAATGGCCCGACTTTGGTAATGAGCCAAGAAACTTGAGATTGGCTCTCTCATCTGATAGATTCAATCCCCACAGTTCTTTACGTAGCAGATACAGTTGTTGGCCAGTTATGTTAGTTACATATAATCTCCCACCATGGCTATGCATGAAGCGGAAGTTCATGATGTTGACCTTACTGATTTCCGGTCCTAAACAGCCCGGAAATGATATAGACGTCTACTTAGAGCCTTTGATTAATGATTTGAAATCTCTGTGGGATGGGATTAGAGGAGTGTATGATGCCCACATAGGAGAATACTTTACACTCAGAGGTGTATTACTGTGTACGTGCAGCTTTTAATGGGAAACCTGAATATGGCATGCCTCCCAAGCCATTAACCGGAGAAGAAGTACTGCATATGGTTGAAGATATTAATTACATATGGGGCTCGAAAAATGGGGGAAGTGTTGGTGAGAATGATGGTGATAGAGTTTGTTGGAAGAAGAAATCAAAATTCTTTGATCTCGAGTATTGGAAATACCTCCCTGTGAGGCATGCCCTAGATGTTATGCACATTGAGAAGAATGTTTGCGATAGTATCATTGGTACATTGCTAGAGATCCCTGGAAAAAATAAAGATGGGATTGCTGCTCGGTTAGACTTATTGAACATGGGGGTAAAAATTGATTTGCAACCCGAGTATGGAGAAAGACGTACTCGCTTGCCTCCAGGGCCTTGGAATTTGTCAAAAGCAGAGAAGAGAGCGGTTTGCAATTCTTTTTATGGTATGAAGGTTCCTGAAGGTTATTCTTCAAATATAAAAAATCTTGTATCTTTAAAAGATTCAAGACTTCTTGGCCTTAAATCTCATGATTGTCATACCTTGATGCAACAATTGCTCCCTGTGGCAATTCGTTCTGTTTTGGAGAAGCCTGCAAGGTATGCAATAACTCGATTGTGCTTCTTCTTCAATGCTATATGTGCAAAGACGGTAGATGTTTCCAAGCTAGATAAGTTGGAAGAAGATGTAGTAGTTACTTTGTGTTTGCTTGAGAAGTACTTTCCCCCTTCATTCTTTTATATCATGGTTCATCTAGTAGTACATCTTGTCAGAGAAGTTCGTCTATGTGGGCCAGTATATTTTAGATGGATGTATCCGTTTGAAAGATATATGAAAGTGCTAAAGGGGTATGTTCAGAATCGTACTCGTCCCGAAGGTTGCATTGTTGAGCGGTATATAGCTGAAGAAGCTGTAGAGTTTTGTACCGAGCATTTATCTGATGTTAGTATAGTTGGAGTGCCTTCAAGCCAGAATATGGGAGTTTCAAAGCCATTATCAGGTTGCACAGTGAGCTTAGTTGATCTGGACTTGTTGAACCAGGCACATCTATATGTCTTGGAGAATACGGAGGAAGTCCTACCTTATATCGAGTACGTATGAGTTTAATTTTTCATATGCAGCCATTTTAAATATTATTACTCCTTATGTTTATCTTATATACAAGGGACCGTAATGCGTGATTTTTTCGTGTCAATTGTAGGGAACATATGATCCACATCAAGACCACTTATCCAAAATTTAGAAAAGAACAAAGTGGCTACAAGATAAGCACAATAGCACTTTCATTCAATGGCTACGCTTTAAGGTATATATGTTATTGAATGACATATTGAACTTATTTTAATTTTCTTTCTTTCTATATATATGTTAGATTGAATTAAGATATACGTTTAATTTGCAGGTTCAAAGTGAATTCAATGGGGAAGACAATAATGGCGTATCAGAAAATTTGAGGTGGTTAGCAGTTGGTCCAAGCATGGCAGTGCCATCATATAGGAGCTATCTTATTAATGGTGTCAAATTTAACACCAAGGCACAAGATGATGTGCGAACTGTCCAAAATAGTGGAGTTTATTTACTTGCACATACTATGCAAGTTGCTAGTGCCAAGGATAAAAACCCTATTGGACAATAGGGTTTTTATGGGGTTATTCAAGAAATTTGGGACATTGACTACCAAAAGTTTAGAATCCCAGTCTTGAGGTGTGATTGGATAGATAACACTTCGGGCCTTGTAGTCGACGAACTTGGATTTACCCTTGTAGATCTGAGTAAAATTGGACATAGGAATGACCAATTTATTATGGCTTCTCAAGTCAAACAAGTATTTTATGTTGACGACGCAATGTATCGTGGTTGGTCGGTAGTGTCATCAATGCCTAATAGAGAATATAATGATGTTATTGGTGATGATGTGCTAGGTGATATTAGAATTGAGTGTGAACCAAATGTTGACACATTTGATGACCTAGTGGGTGAGTTTGGGAGTGAGAATATTAGAGATGGGTGTGAAGATATATGGATTGATTGATTGTTGTAATGTATGACATTAGTTATGCAGTTAATTGTATGACATTAATTCATAGCTCTGTATATCATTTTAATTCCGATCACATTTTCATTCTGTAGGCTTTGGGCACGACAAATTAAAAATTAAAAATAATGGGTTAAAGCTGAAAATACGACGGTCAAGTTACAAAAATTCCAAAAAGAGACGTCTACAAAACAACCAACATCGGGGTTTCACAACTGACGTGGAATGACAACGCAAAAATGAAATAAAAACCGCCATTTGAAAAAGAAAACACGTCGGTTAATTAAAATTAATTTCAAAACGGTTAATAAATATTTTAAACAACGACGGTAAATAAAATAATCAACGACAAACAATAAATTATAACACGACGGCAGAGCTCAAACCGACGAATTTACGGATATAATCAATTGATGATTGACGTCGTAAAAACATTGTTGCACGTCAGTTATAATTAAACAATTGACGTCTCGGAGAATACACATGTCAAAAAAGGTTATAAAAGAGACTTAACAAAGACTAGCCACGTCCTGGAACAAATAAATAACCGACGTAGTAAGGATATAACAACGTCGAAGAATTGGATTCTGGGGACATAGTAAAGTCTAACCACGACCTTCATTTTACAATCCATAATTCAAGGCGTTTCGTTACTTCTTAACGACGGTTAGGCTAAAGCAATGACGTCTCAGAGATTAAACACGTCTAAGTGGCTCACAAAAGAGACTTTTAAAATGTCAACCACGTCAAGTCTATAAACACCGACGTTGTAAATTACTAACAACGTCCTAAAATGTGACTCCTAGGCCATAGTAAATGGATTAAACATGACAGGTATTTTAATTAACCGACGTGTAATATTAAATCCAGGTCATTTATTTCTCTGTTAAAGCCGTCAAAATAATTTTCAACGTCTGTGGTGACCTAAAGGGTCGTGGTTAGTTTTGTTTTACGTCAGTCCAAGTAAATATATGCCATGTTAAATCTTTAAGACGTCACTTTTTTTGACAAAAGTGACGTCTAATTTACCATGTTATATGTTTTAGACGTCAGTTTTTTTATTTAGTGAACGTAGTATTTATTAACCACGACGATTTTTACGTTTTACACGTCGGTTTTGGTTTAATTAGAGACGTTGATAAAAATATTTACGTCGGGTTTGTAGTTGTTTTTGACATTTAACATTATTTAAACGTCTGTGTTTTACTAAAACCGTCGTCTAATATAGTCAAACGTTGTCTTTTTATGCTTTTATGTATGAAGCAGACGTCGGTTTTAGTTTTTTTATGACGTGTAATATATTAACCACGTCGGTTATTTGCCGTCGTTATTTTATGTGTTAATAGACGGCGGTCGATTTCACGTCGGTTTAAAAACATGATACACGACGGTGGATTCCCGTCGCCTATTTCGTTTTTTGTAGTAGTGCGAGGAGGAATCTCGTCTGTTAGAAGGTGATATTGGGGGTGGTTTGGTTCTTCAACGACAGATATATATATATATATATATATATATATATATGCCAAGGAATGATCCCAAGGTTTTCCGAATTGACTCTAGCATTATAACGTGCAAAGTTTGTGCTGGTTCTGGTGGATTTTCAAGGTTTGCTCCAACACCCCACTCCTATTTTTGATACGCGAGCGTGCAAACATATATTTATGTACAAAAATATAAATTTTTTAGGTCTTGTTTCCCTTTTTTCAGCCGGGGCGGCCGACGGAAGGAACTTTTGGTCCTTCTTCTTTTTTGAGTGCGGGGCGTGCCACCACCAAGCCCCGAATTTGGGCTTGAATGGAATGTGAGTAGACGGATGTGTTGCGTCCAAGATCTGACTTTAATCAAACGATTGTTCCGCCGAGTAAGGAACCTCCTCACGGCCTAGGTTCTTTCACTACCTCGGGGTCAAGGCTTTATGTGGGCGACCAAATGATGTGAAGTGAGTGGAGATGAACATTGAAGGTGAAACGTAATGAAACGAAGAATAAGTGCGTAAAGTAAAGGTGCTTAAACTTAAATATAATTTAAAGACAAATGCGTAAAGTAAAGTGCGAAGGATAAATAACGTAAATACGAGAATTAAAGTGCGATAAAATGAATCAAAGCGATAAATAAAGCAAAAACGAAATAAAAACGATAAGAACGATAAGAATGATAAAATAAACAAACTTGAAATTAAACTTAATTGAAGTGCGATAACAATGAAATGTAAAGGAATCAAAATAAACTTGAATTTAAATGACAAGAAATATAAATCGAACAAGAATTTAAATGACAAGAAAAATATAAACTTACACTAGAAAAATGAAGAACTCACTACACTAGGTGCTTGAAAAATAAAAACCTAACTCTAGGAAAAGAAAAGTGCGAGACGAAAGATAGGTTTGTGTGTTTGATGTTGTGTCCTTTCTGTCTTCGTTTGGTGAAGTTTATATAGGGCGTCCATTGGCCCATGGGCTGGCCATTGAATGGCCAGTGGATCACGTTGGCGGAGATATTATGGTTGCTTGATTTTCTCTCATTTTGGAAAATTCCGAATCGCCATCAACCTCCTTGATTTCTTTCCTTGTGAGGCTTTCGGCATGTGCACATAATCCTCCGAAAATCTTGGGGGTGAATCTGTGGCTTTGGCTTGGACCTCCGAGATTTCATCTCGTGCCCTTTGAGTTTTTAGAATTCTAGAGTTGGCTGACCATCCGCCAAAGTGGGTGGTATGGGAACTCCAAAGATTTGGATGTTGGGCTTGGCCCCACGTTGGACTAATATTGAGAACTCGGCAGACATACCTCCCGCCGAACTTCGACTCCCTCTGTGGAAATACCTCCCTCCGAACTTAAACTCCCTCGGCGGAAATACCTCCCGCTGTGCTTAAACTCCCTCGGCCCAACTTTCCTTGCCCGAGTGTTGCAAGAAGGGCGCTCGGGTGACCAAGAAGAAAATCCGCCCCTGCCCAACTTTTTGCAAGAGGAGTGGCTGACCAAGGTATTTAAGGAGTGCCCGGCCCAACTTTTTGAGAATGATATGCTTGGCCACTTTTGCAAGGATACGCCCAATCATTTTTGCAAAGGGAAGCGTCCGGCCAAATTTTTGAGAAGGCACCATGGCCTTTGAAGAAAACACCTCAACCACCTTTTTTGACAAAACACCTCGGCCGCTAGGATTTCTCGGCTAGAAATACCGCCGCTATGAATTTTTCGGCCGCTAGGAATCCCGCCGTTATGAATTCCGTCGCTAGGAATTCTCGGCCACTAGGAATCTTTCGCTAGGAATTCCTTGGCCGCTAGGAATTCTCGGCCGCCGTGAATCCCTCGCTAGGAATTCCTCGGCCACCATGAATCCCTCGCTAGGAATTCCTCGACCGCTATGAATTCTTGGCCGCCTAGGTATTCTTCGGCCGCTATGAATTCTCGGCCGCCTAGGTATTCTTCGGCCACTAGGAATTCTTCGCATTAAATCCGGCTGCTTGCATTTTCAAAAGCCGCCCAACTTGATCCGCCCCCAGCAATTTCGGGCGTGCCCAACTGCATTTCTTTGCTCGGCTCTGCAATTGAGAGCCCGGCCGCGACTATACCAAAACCCGGCCGCGTCTTCTAACTACGTGATCCGGCCGCACTCTCCAGCCAAGCTCGAACATAGCCCGGCCCATTCTTTCAGTCACGCAACCTTGCCCATTCTCCTAGTCACATATCCCGGCCGCATATTAGCGATTCAATATCCGGCCACCTATTCTCCAAATCTCGAGCCATTCCAAATCTCGTGTTTCCGAAAAGTGGCCGGGTTGGGTGAATTTTCACCACCCCCAAACTGGTCTGCACGGGAATATATTTCAAATGTTTGCTAAAATGTCTTCTCGCCATATGTTATGAACCATCTGCCCTATGTTTCCATTTCCGGATGGTTTGAAATGGTAGACTGAACCAGTATTTTGTATCTTGGTCAAGTATGCATACAACTGCATGTTATGTTGTGTGGTTAGTAGTAGGGCATGTGTTGTTGAACTCTCATCTATGACCCTGAATATTTTGTATCTCGGTAAATTATGAAGGTAAGTAATTATACAAGCCGTTGAATACATATATACATACATATATAAACATATATTATATACATATAATATATATATATATATATATATATATATATATATATATATAGTACCTACTAACCACAGAGCCTCTACAGTGCCTGTTGAGAAGACTGAGCCTTATAGTACCTGTTGAGAAGACAAAGCATTGTTGGGTCCTCAGATTTGCTTGTTTTTGTTTGGAATGAGCCCCATGAACATATAAGTTTAACAGCAGTATACCCAAAACAAACTACAAAATTTTGTCAAGTAGAAATAAAAACCTCCTTCTCTTGTGCCACGCTTGTCCATGGATGTGGCTGATATGAACAAGATTGAAGCTTTTTGCATCATACTGTTGGAACTTTTTGTAAAAACTGTACTTTTTAGAAATTTTTTAAAAATGAAAGTATCAAAACCAAGAAATCGATTTCCAAAGTGCGTAATGAAGTTGATAGTAGACAAAGCGATGGTTTATTTACCACATGCAGTAGTACAGATATCATCACTTTACCCAAAAATTTTAAAAAAAATTTCTAAAAAAACAAGGGAAAGAATTGAAAATAGTCGTCAGAATTGAAAATATTTCTCTGGTGGAGTCTCTTGCATGCCCACGGCCTTCAATGAGTGGCTTTCTAGGTTTCTTTATTAATTAATTTTTTTATAAGTGGACAAGTATGTGTCGACTTATTTTTAATTTTTTAATAAATGTGTGGGGCTCACCACCATGTATCTATGTGGGTAATAAAAACTTGTGTGTGGGCCATGGCGCATATGGTACCCGTTGAAGGGAAATAATAATAGAAGCCGATGAGAAGACATGGCCTTATGGGACCTGTTGAGGCCGTTGAGAAGACACTTCTATGGTACCCATTGAGAAGACACTTCTATGGGAGAAAACAAATCTTTGTTGAGGTGACAAAAGCTTTCTCATTTATTGTACTTTTCAGATTCCAAAAATATCCCAACTAAGCCATTATTTCATTTTGTATATTAATAATGTATGAATCAATATGGAAATAGTTTTTAATTGGATTGTATATAATGACAGACGTCTAATTTGAAAAGATCTCTACAAGGTTTCTCATTTACTCCACCGTCACCTCTTACATGTAAGTTTAACAGCAGTATACCCCAAAAAAACTACAGAATTTTGTAGTAGAAATAAAAACCTCCTTCTCTTGTGCCATGCTTGAATTTTTTTTTAAAAAAATCAAAGTATCAAAACCAAGAAATCGATTTCCGAAGTGTGTAATGAAGTTGATAGTAGACAAAGCCCATGTTTATTATTTAGCACCTGCAGTAGTACAGATATCATCACTTTACCCAAAAATTAAAATTGTTTTCTTAAAAAAAAAGTGGGAAGAATTTAAAATAGTCGTCAGAATTGAAATGTGTGGGTCTTACCACCATGTATGTATATGGGTAATTAAAACTTGAGTGTGGGCCATTGGGCACATGGTAACCGTTGAAAGGAAATAATAATAGAAGCCGATGACAATACACGGCCTTATAGAGTACCTGTTGAAGCCATTGACAAGATGGAGGCTTTGTGGTACCTGTTGTTGGGTCCTCAAATTTGCTGGTTTTCTGTTTTCCATGTGCTGAGCCCCATGTTTCTCGTTTCTCATTTATTGTACTTCTCATATTCCAAAAATATCCCAACTAAGCCATTATTGCACCTTGTATATTGACGTAGGAATAATATGGAAACAGTTTATTATAGTTTTCTATATAAATTCCCCAACCCACCACCTTCACTCTCACCTCTCACCCCACTCACCTCGACTTCCCCACTGCCTCCATATCAAAACTATCTCTCACTCTCTCTCTCTCTCTCTCTCTCTCTCTCTCTCTCTCTCTTCAGCAAGCACAAAACTAAAACCAAGTCTCCTCCTCCCTACCCCTTAATTGGCAAATTCCACACAACTCTCAACCATCATGCCTAACGATCAACTTGAGGTACATAATTTATACGTTCAATACATGAATTCTTTTTCTTTCATTTTTGACATTTCTTGCTACTAAAAGGAATATTGATGTTGTATTTTGCAGATGAAGGCCATGAAAAGAAAAAGAAAAAGAAGAGGCATGGTATCGTGGGTTAGCAGAAAGTTGGAATGGGTGGAATCGGTAAAAAGAGGTATAAATTTTTTACATCTCTGTTGCCTT
Organism: Prunus yedoensis; assembly: GCA_005406145.1. Taxonomy (NCBI): domain Eukaryota; kingdom Viridiplantae; phylum Streptophyta; class Magnoliopsida; order Rosales; family Rosaceae; genus Prunus; species Prunus yedoensis. Next base: position 4,604 of record BJCG01003880.1, on the reverse strand, counting down.
GTGATATTACACTTTTGGAATATGTTTTTATCCATTTTAGCCTAAATTATGTGTTTTTATCCATTTTAGCCATCATACAATGATAGGCCCTTGCAAATTAAAACCCCAGACATTAACCCGCCTAAATAATTAAAACTTCTAGTATATATATATATAAGCGTGCATCCTATATATATTACAAATTATGCCATTGAATCCTCTCTTTAATGGGTAACCCTTTTTTTCCCTCATTTTAGCAATCCAATAATCCCAATTTTATTATTATTATTTTTTTATTTTTATAGAAGTTAAATCAGTTTCCTAATATACTCCGTATAATATTGTATATATATTATGCTAAGTAGACATATATACTAGGGTGGTGATCTTCACATATTGGCTTAGTTGTTTTCCTCTTTGTAATATATAATTTAGCTATAAATATACTGATATCAAGAAAAAATAATTTCCCTTTTGCTCATTGTGTACGGGATAGGTAATAGGTACATTACCTATCCCATTGTTTTCCTCTTTGTAATATGTTATTTACAAAAAAAAAAAACAGTAAGTTATATATATAACATAGGTACAGTATTTATATATAAAACAGTAAGTTATATATATAACATAGGTACAGTAAAGATTTATTCAGTTTTCATGAAAACTGAATAAATCTTTACTTATTTTCAAACTTTTCCAATCTGAATGCCAAAGGGCATTTTACTACGTTTGTATGAAGGTTCTTATAATTTAATAAACGAATAAATTAAGTACAATGCCAATGCATGAATTTCTATTTTCTTTTACAGGTTTTTCCTAATAAACTAAAGCATCAAAACTTTGTTATAATAAACTACAGTTTGAGCAGTGTAGACTATTTTGTTGGCATTCCCAACAATGATGCGAATAGAGAAGAGCCAATTTGGATTAATCTGTTGTTTGAGATCAATAAGAAATATCATTTCTTGGTTGCTTCCACCTCAATAATGTGCATTGATGTTAATGTCTCTATAACAATGCTGTCAATTTAATTAAATTAAAATCATATTAAAGTGCTAAATTAACATCAATGATTTTATAATAGCAATTGCCTTGAAGTGTTCAACTCGATGGAATGGTCGTGTGGCTATATGGACTGATGTGCCTGGTGATATTCATGCCATGCAACATGTGGCAGAAAGAGTGGGTCTGAACCACTACATTAGAAATCAACATACTCCATCAAAAGACATTCCTCAACACTTTGCTCAAACTTACGCATCATGCAAGAGCACGTTGGAGTTGACTACAGTTATAGAGGCATTAACATCAATGCACATTGTTGAGGTTGAAAGCAACCAAGAAATGATATTTCTTATTGATCTCAAACAACAGATTAATCCAAATTGGCTCTTCTCTGTTCGCATCATTGTTGTAGTCTACCAAACATGTCAAATCCGTATTGACCATGCCAGAGACCGTGTTCATCAAGATCTCCGACAACTCACGATTGTAGTCTCCCAAACCATCCTCCATAATATACTGGAGTAGAGTGTTGGAATCACATTGGATTTCAAGAGTTTCGAATAATATAGTATGATTCATGATGAAATGGAATTAATGATAAGGGTGGAATGAGGGGTGAGAGTGAAGGTGTGGGTTGGGAAGTTTATATAGAGAAGCCAATATTTTGCACTAGAACACTTTGTTAATGTATGAATTTTGATTAATTCTTTTGGCTTCCCTTGACATTTTTGTAATAGGACTTCATATGTATTTATCAAGCTCAAGGTTAGATTAAGAATAGCATCTCTACGTGTTCTTAACTCTCATCTATCCTATGGAGGTTCAAGCAATTTGACAAAGTAAATCATGTATTGCATATCATGCATTAAAAACTATTTTCATAAATGATGACTAGTCATCCTTGCTCTGTAGGATTTCCAGCTGGTGAACCATCTGTTTTGTCCTATTCTCTTTTCTCTCTCTGCTGCCATGTGTCAGTCTGACCCTAAGGGATTCTTTTGTCTGTAAAGGCTAGTGAATTCCTAATTTGGAAGTCGCCTCTTTTGTGTGGAAGGTTTGAAAGATTAGCTTGCCATCTTCCTCTTTCTCTTCCTCAAGAGTAAACCATATATTTCATCTATGAAGTTTTTCTAATTGAATTCTTCTTGAAAAAACTGCGTTTGAAATGATGCATCTGCATCTAGTTATTAAATTCATTCTCTCTCTTTAGATCTAGATCGGATTTACGATGATTTATTCAAGAGTATGGTTTCTTGAAGAAATTGGTCATTCTCCCTTGAATCCAAATTTTGGTTTCGTTCTAAGTTGGAGCTTGCAAGCTAGTGCCATGGGATGAACGAGCTGGAGAAGGAGCTGCCATTGCCATGAAGAACTTAGCTTCAAGCTTTGCTAAGTTGGAGAAGAAGATTGCACAAAGGAGGTATAGCTCATCTTCCTAAATAGATCTAGGTTTTGCTTGAGCTTGCTTGTATTCCTTTGTAAGAATCTTTTTCTACTTAGTGGATTGCCGGTTGATGACTCCCAGTTTTTCCCAATGGTGGGTTTCTGGGTAAACAAAATCTGTTTTGCATATCTGAGAATTTTTGGGTTTGTGTTCTTGGTGTTTGACTAGTCATCTATATCTGCTGTTTGCTGTTTACTGATATGATGACTTCACACACTTTCACCATAGTTTGTTGCTAGCACAGGGGATGCCTAGATTGACGGGTCCTTCTGAGTGCCTAAGTTTGTCACTAGTAATCTTCGAGGGCTGCAAGTACCTTGTGGCATACTCTGTGTGTTCTCTTGATTGTTGTGTTGTTGTGTCTGTTGTTTAGTTAAATATACCCCTCGTCACCTAAGTACCATTTTCACACTTGTTTGCAAGATAACGAGCCATTCGTCCCTGTTACGTGCAGATGCTTGACCAATAAAAGATGAATGGAATATCAGTCCATATATTTGGGTGTGTTTTCCCTGGTTTTTAATGCCCTGCAAATTGATTGATAAGAACAAATGAGTATTTTTTCTTTCCTTTAGTTTTCTTAATTTTGTCATACTGATTATGTCAAAAAATTTACGAATAAAAATTGTCATACTGATCAACAAACTTTCATGGTATATACTACACACAATGGAAGGAAAGCTAAGGCAAAGTAAAAGTGCACCTGAAGAGAGCTTTCTCTGCGCCAGGGATCTGAAGGGTAGAAGAAGGGCATTTAGCCAAATTCGTAAGACTACCGGCATGAGATATCAATCGAGCTCCAACTACCACCAATTAAGGAGGCCAAATTGGGTGCAATATCATTCATTTTAGTACCTAGGAAATCATAAACGCCTTTCCTGTACTCAGATAGACCCGCCAACCTCTGTGCAAATTGCTGAACAATCCAAGTCAACTAGAGAAAAATCCTGCCCTGTGAAAAAAAAAGAACCCAAAAGTAACAATAAGAATAACGAATATATAATAAAGAAATATATGAATGGCAGGCATATATCACTGAATCTTACCCATGGATGCTTTGGCAGCTTCAATAATCTCCTTTGCCTTATCTTCATCCCCAACAATATCAGTTAAATCTGGACAATCTTGTCTTGTCTTCAATACTTTTTGCCACTTTAGCATAGAGATAATTGTCAGTGACAATTTTTCCCAGTTCAGGAAAATGCGAAGAGTACCATTCTCTGAGGAGAAAATTTAAAACAAGAATAAGCACTAATATCATTTCTATGCTCTTTTTTATTCCCAAAAAAAAAAAAACTCATCACAATCAACAAGCTCTTCCAGAAGATGCAGCTGGTTAACTGGTATGTATATATATAAGATGTGTGTGTCAATGCCAGTGTCATACCTGAATCTCATGGAGAAGGAATTGATAACTTTATCAAGGTTATCTAGAATGGAGATTACTTGAATCACCGTATTGTCAACTCGGTCAGGATTAAACTTGACCTTGCCCCTGCCGTAACTGCTGCCAACACCAAGTCGGGCTTTGTCCAAGTCCACAGGCTGAAAAAGAGAAAGAAAAAGCAACAGAAAGAATAATGTCATTATATCTTTAACCCACAACACAAGAAAAAAAAACTAATAGACATTTATAATGATAATAAATAAATAAAATGTAGGATATTGTTTGGGAGTGGTGCAAATCCACCCAATATGGGCACTTTATGAAAATCACGGCCGGGCTAAAGGAACTTGGCGGCTGAGGTTTGGGGCCCAGCTTGAAGGAACTTCGCGGCTGAGGTTTGGAGCTCAGTTTGGAGCCTAGTGGCCGTAGAATTCCTAGCGGCGAACTTCCTAGCGGCCGAGGTGCTTTCTCAAAAAAGGTGGCTGAGGTGCTTTCTCAAAAAGGTGGCCGAGGTGTTTTCTCAAAAAGGTGGCCGAGGTGCTTTCTTAAAAATGTGGCCGAGGTGTTTTCTCAAAAAGGTGGCCAATGTGCTTTCTCAAAAAAGGTAGCCGAGGTGTTTTCTTCAAAGACCATGGTGCCTTCTCAAAAATTTGGTCGGGGGCTTCCCTTTGGAAAAAGGATTGGGCGTATCCTTGCAAAAGCGGCCGAGCATATCCTTCTCAAAAAGTTGGGCCAGGCACTCCTTAAATACCTTGGTCAGCCACTCCTCTTGCAAAAAGTTGGGCAGGG
>BJCG01003879.1:0-44095 GCA_005406145.1 Prunus yedoensis | reverse complement strand
TTCTCACTTTACCAAAAATTAAAAAAAATTTCTTAAAAAAAAGGGGGAAGAATTGAAAATACTTCTCTGCTGGACTCTCTTTTTTTTTTTTTTTTGGTAATAGCAAGTGAGCAACCACTCCGAGTCGTAGACCTGAACGGATTGACTCTCCCGAGGGGGTGTTTTTCTCTTCATTGCCACAGCCTTCACGTGAGTGGTTTCTTTATTAATTAATTTTTTTAATAAGTGGACAAGTTGTGTGGACTTATTTTTATTTTTTAAATAAATGTGTGGGTCTTACCACCATGTATGTATATGGGTAATTAAAACTTTAGTGTGGGCCATGGGGCACATGGTAAACCGTTGAAAGGAAAAATAATAAAAGCCGATGACAACACGGGGCCTTATCGTTGACAAGATAGAGGAGGCTCTATCGTATTCGTACCCATTGTTGGTTCCTCAAATTTGCTTGTTTTTGTTTTCCATGAGCCCATGTTTCTCATCTCTCATTTATTGTACTTTTCAGATTCCAAAAATATCTCAACTAAGGCATTAACGTAGGAATCAATGGGTAAACAATTTTAATTAGATGGTATTAATGACAAACGTTTAATTTGGAAAAATCTCCAAATAGTTGTAACTTGTAATGGATGTAGGAATTCATTCGGAAACATTTTTAAATTTAACAATCATGATAGGACCTGCCCCGAATTCCTCGAAACCCGAGACGAATCCTGTGAGAATTTTTCGACATCACACCGAAGCCGGGCCCACATATTAAGAATCGAGACTTTCTATCGAAATTTCGGCAGAGTCTCCCCTAAAATTTGGCTTTCCCCAAAATTTCAACCTGCAAACAAAACACAGTTTATAACCCAACTGGCAGCAGCATGAACAATATATACTCAGGCAATTCATCTAATTGGCCTCCGGCCTTCAAATATTCCGAAACCAAACTACCAACAAGCTTTTAAGTCGCACTATACAAAAACCATAATATTTATGATCTCAAACAACTATACGAATACCCCCAACAATCATTAAACCGAATTCAAATCCAAAATCACATCAAAACCCATTCACATGCTCAGAATCGATCAAACCTTTTAAACATAATATATTCCGCGGCTGCACCTAGGTGAAACCCCAGGCTGCCTACGTACCCTTGGACAAGGGATCAAGCCACACGTAGTTCTTCCTTTTATACCAGTTCAAATCTCGCCACCATACCCTATCCAAGGCGTATGTTGCCGTACAACACTTCTCAAACCAGGGCTCAAGCATTCATACATGTACCACTCACAAATCTCAAACCAAAATCAAAACCGCATATACATATATGCAATATAATAACACCCACCTCTCACCATCCTCATGTACCAGGGGAAACAATCCAACTGGGGATTGTTGACTAGCTCACACTTATCCGGCCTCAAACATCCATGTGGCTAGGGACGAGCCGTCCAACTGGGGGACTAAACTCAACCAGCCCGTACGGACGGAGAATCAAGACCCGTACGTCTGAAACAGTCCTACGCGCGCAGACTACCCAATTAAGGGTCTACAGCGACACCCCGTTAAGGTATGCCCCGGGTTCCGTCATATTCATACCATATCCACAATTTCCATATCCATATCCAAGGGAAGGTACATATGATGATGCACATCATGTACTGGGGGAAACAATCCAACAGGGGATTATTGACTAGCTCACACTTATCCGGCCCTCAAACGTCCATGTGGCTAGGGATGAGTTGTCCAACTGGGGGACTGACACTCTAACCCAGCACGTACGGACGAAGAATCAAGACCCGTACGCCTGGAACCGTCCTACGCGCGCAGACTACCCAATTAAGGGTCTACAGCGACACCCCGTTAAGGTATGCCCCGGATTCCGTCATATCCAGACCATATCCATAATTTCCATGTATCCCAGTGTCCATATCCACTGTTTCCAAATATCCGTTTCCACTTTTTTCAAGTGTCATCATCCAAGGGGGAGGTACGTATGATGGTGGAGTTCGTGATCCCTTATATAAATATTTTAACACAACACTTTCTCAAATATTATTATATAGGAACTCAAGATACTCCAATATGTCCAAAACCCAAATATATATAACAAATACCTCATAACATATTAAATCCAATAATCAAATATATAATATATTTCAAGGAACCATTAAAACGATATGCATAAACTTTCCATCCCAAGGCATCGTATTAAGAAGACATCCGAAGGGCCTGGACAAACTCCGACGGGCCTGGGCAAAACAAATCTCCGAAGGGCCTGGACAAACTCCGACGGGCCTGGGCAAAATAAATCAATCTCCGAAGGGCCTGGACAAACTCCGACGGGCCTGGGCAAAATAAATCATTCTCCGAAGGGCCTGGGCAAACTCCGACGGGCCTGGGCAAAATAAATCAATCTCCGAGGGGCCTGGGCAAACTCCGACGGGCCTGGGCAAAAATAAATTCTCAAACATAAAATCCATAACCGGGGAGTACCTAAGTAGGCTAAATAGCACTCGACTACGAACATCCAAGTATCCCACACTAATCAACAGAATAGTACTTTCAAGATACTCGGATAGTAACAAGAATAGGATTACTCACAAATTGGCAATCTGCTTATAAATATAAATATTCAATCTAAAAGCATATAAATCCTAGTATATTTCATGATAATTTAATCAATTAGACAAATAATATTCTAAGCCAAGTCAATCACCCGAGCATAAGTTACATAAAGATCCTAAAACAATAGAAAAAGAACTACTCTTATGAACAAACGTCCAATTAAATACTAAAAATCAAGCCAAGACCCTAGACTCGCTTGCAAGGTTATCCCAATTTTTTCGAAGGATAAAACTACCTCGGAAAACTCATGGTCAACCGAAAATCCAACTGTCCAAACTTGGTCAACCGGGCCCGCGGGGCCCACGACCTCCATTTTACGATCCGAAAGTTCCTATGGGTTCCACAAAGTCTAGGATACACGTCCTGCAAGTTTGGTCCAGATCGGACGGCCGGATCGCTCACGATCGCACGATCAGACGGTTACTGAAATCCTAGCCCTAGGGTTGGCATTCCCGGAGTATCCGGGACTCCGTTTCACGATCCGTCGAATCCTACACGATCCTAATGATGCCCAGGTTAACATATAATAAATTAAAGACCATCCAATGGTCCAAACCTATCAAACCCGGATAACGCGTAATAGGCGATATCCGTTCGAGACTCAAACGGTATCCAAATTGAGGTCCGTAAAATCCTACGTGCTCGTGACGACCAGGGGATCGCATTTGGATAAAATTCCCCTCTGATACAGTGTCCACACGCCGCCAGCGCGTGGGTGTCCAAAGCGATATCGCATCACCGGAAAATCTTAGAATCTCAGGCCAAGACTCCTACCCTGGATAATACACCTAATTTGGAGTCACTTTGTGTCTTGGACATACCCCAAAAAGTGACCGGAAGTGGCTGAAAACTGAGATCGAAACCTGCAGATTTTTCAACTCGAAAATCGACTTTCCTACGCTAAAAATGAAGCAATCCTACCCAACCATCAGCCTAGAGCATGAAAAATAGGTGGAAAAGCATACCTTAATCGAACCGTTTTGGTGGCCGGAGGAGGGGAAATCGCCGGCCGAAAACTCTGTCAAAAACTGGGTCGAAACCGATCGGATTTTTGCATTTTCCGGCCAAGTCCGTGGTTTCCACCACAGCGGCAGAGATTAGTCGGGATAGGAAGAGGGAAGTGAGCTTGACGTTTTGGTACTAATATCATGCGATTTGGTGGTCGGTGGAGGTGGTGGCGAAGCAAAAACCGTTCGATGAACAGTAACCACGGAGAGGGAGCTGTTCTTTCTGCGCATGGAGGAGAGAGAGGAAATGGGTTTCTGATTTTTATTTTAAAATCCCATTTTGAATAGTTACGATTATGCCCCTAAGGTATTTGATCGTAACTTTCTCGTTTACCAACTCGATTCAAGCCCGCTACGTGCCGTACTCATCTCGGTACGATCTACGTAAAAATACAACCCGCTGCCCCCCAATTCCTTCCAGAAATAAAATGACCAAATTACCCCTACTCCGAGGGCAAAATTGTAAATTCATAAATCTTGAAATTAATTAATTCACTATTCCTTTAATTTGGTGTCGGGATGTTACAAAGTAAAGTTCATAATCGGTTTGTTTAATAAAAATGTTTATGTATTTTCTTTTTATGAATTATACATAACTAATGATCTACTTTATAATTGTTTTATGAAATATACTGTACATACTAATTATGTTGAAAAATAATGTATAATGAAGGGGAAGGGAAGCTGTGCCTTCAAATGACTGGTGGATATGAATTACTAAAACCTATTGCTTGGTCTATGAAAAATAACTATAATCTTTTTATTGCTTGTTTTATGAAAAATAATTTACCTAGTATGACATCACATGCATGTTTTACTCTTCTTTTTCTTCTGTTGGCTGCTGCTACATCCTCATCAACATGGTCACCTTTGTCTTTACTCGTTGAGAAGACAAAGCCTTCTAGTACTTATTGAGGAGACAAAGCCTTGTAGTTTTCTATATAAACTCCCCAACCCATCACATTCACTCTCACCCCTCACCCCCCTCACCTCGACTTCCCCACTGCCTCCAGATCAAAACTCTCTCTCTCTCTCTCTCTCTCTCTCTCTCTCTCTCTCTTTAGCAAGTACCCCTTAATTAGCAAATTCTACACAACACCTCAAAACTCTCAACCATCAAGCCTAACGATCAACTTGAGGTACATAATTTATACGTTTCAATACATGAATCTTTTTCTTTCATTTTTGACATTTCTTGCTACTAAAAGGAATATTGATGCTGTATTTTGCAGATGAAGGCCATGAAAAAGAAAAAGAAAAAGAAGAGACATGGTATCGTGGTTAGCAGAAAGTTGAAATGGGTGGAATCGGTAAAAAGTGGTATAAATTTTTTACATCTCTCGTTTGTTGCTCTGTGATATTACACTTTTGGAATATGTTTTTATTCATTTTAGCCTAAATTATGTGTTTTTTTTTATCCATTTTAGCCATCATACAATGATAGGCCCTTGCAAATTAAAATCTCCAGACATTAACCCGCCTAAATTAAAACTTCTACATAAACCCAATTTGAAATTGGATAGTGTGCAGGACAACTGTTGGCCATGTAATTTAATTTAATTATGTTATAAATAAATTGGAATATGATGATGCCCACCATACATCTTTATCTACAAAAGCCTACCATTATGTCGTGCCCACTATATTGTACCTTACTAAGATATAGTTATTATATTTGTAAAGTGTGGTAAATAGTGTTTCTCATTTGCCTATAATACAAGGCATTAATGGAATGAATATACAAGTCCTACGAGTATCAATCAGATTGATAGCATTCTCTCTAAACTTCTTCTGAATCTTACTAGTTCTATATTACGTTATCAGCACGAGTCTCTAACCACCCGAGGCTTTTGGTTGAACTCGGTATATTTTCTTCTCTCTAAATTCATATTCTGTAATTAAATATGAGGTACTATTTTACTAACCAAGTTTTCATTTAGATGTATCTATACACATATAATTGAAACAGGTAGAAGCTATGTCACAACATCAATCTTCTATATTATCTAACTTTGTGCAGGGTATTTATCTATTATCTAACTCTTGTGCAGGGTATTTATCTAATATATATCCATTTTATATCTAACATTCGTGCATGGCATTTATATAACATATACTTATTCCCTTTTGAATATATGCATAAGTTTAATAGCTAAGTTTATATTTTATATTTCTGTAATAAAGTCTCCTCATTATACATGAACCCGAAGTTCATAGATCAACACATATGGAACCCGAAGTTCCAAACCAAAATGATAATTGTAATATCATAAATAATGTATAAGAAATAAATTTGTTGAATGAAAACCTGAAGCTTAAATTAGAACCAGAAGTTCTAAATGATATGATAAGCCAAAGAGCCAGAAGTCTTAAATTTTATTAAATTTTGATATGTAGATTCAAATACACAATCTTGAGTATTTATATTATTAATTCATGCTGTTATTTTATAGATACACAACGATGTCAAACATTGCCAAAATTGATTTTACTGCACTAGATATTTCTGGCAAGAATTATCTAACATGGGTTCTAGATGCGGAAATCCATCTGCAAGCGAATAACCTGGGAATACCATCAGGGAAGGAAATCAAGCATCCCTGTAGGATCGCGCGAAAGCAATGATTTTCCTTCGTCGCATCTTCATGAAGGATTAAAAACTGAATATCTTGGGTGAAGGATCCAGCAATACTCTGGAAAAATTTGGAAGAAAGATATGACCACCAAAAGAGCATAATACTTCCAAAGGCTCGATATGATTGGATGCATCTACTCTTCGTTTGATGCAGATCTGATGGAATAAAGGGCAGAGACAATCTACTAGTGATGAATCTTATTATTTGTTGTTGGGAATCACTTGACATTTAGGTTGAACTTAAATATGTAGCATTTGTTTTTGAGACATCTTGTGAAGTTGTTGGAAGAATGTAGATATATGGATTGCTTTTGATGCAATTAATTATTTGATGCTATAAATTTTATTTACAACACTAGTTAAAAGAACTTAATTGTGATTTCATATTGTAATACAATAAATAACGAACATGGAGAGGTAAACCTAATTAGTTACCATTTTTTTGAAATACATTAGTGGCCAAGAGAGTAGGTCACTAATGGCTACTAATGTGGGCAACGTGACCCCAGTTCAGTGACCAAAAGGCATGTTTTGGTGACCAAATTGTAAGTCCTTTAGTGACTAAAGTTGTGGTCCATAATAGCATTTTTATTAGTGACCAGACAGGGATAGCCACTGATTCTTGTGTTGTAGTGACCAATAGTTGACATTGGCCACTAAGTAGAATTTGTGACGAGCTTCTAGTGACCATCTAGTGACCGCCAATATTTGGACACTGATTGCATTTAGTGACCAAAAAGGGTAGTTTTCTGTGGACCAAGTGGGTGACCACTAATACCTGTTTTTCTTGTAGTGACCGCTTGTTCCAACTCATGAGAGTTATTATGTGAGGTTACTGCAAACAGCATGCTTATGGCACTTGGGCTGTGGTTGATGACTCCTTGGACACTTGCGCCCTAATCCTGCACCAAGGTCATGCCAAAGAAGGCCCTCTGGATGTCTCATCCAAGAAATGCCAAATGGATACTCAAAGGTAATGTAATTAATAATTAAACACACTATGTGTGTATATATAGGCCAACCTTGATTCATATTTGACTTGCATCATGTATTTAACTCATTACATTATTGGTCATTTAATTTTAAAACTTTGGTGCTTTAGGTTACATGGGTTGAGCATGTCGATGTGGATGAACATGGTGTTCAAATCTGTACAAGCAGCTGGTTAACTCTGGCAAAGCATTTGGGGCGAAACGATGGGTCGCTACCTTGGACCGTCAATTGAACGCGTGCCAGTTCCCTAGCATCAAACATCCCTACTGGTGATGTTGGTCGTAAGAACAATATATATTTACAGTGTAACCATTTTTTTTTCTGTATATATGGTGAGAAAAATTTTGTGCTATTCTCTACATTGTAGTATTATCTAACACGAGAGACGTCCTCTTTAAAAGATTGCATGTGTCTAATATAGCATGCCATGCATGCACATGGATTCATTAATTAAGCCTTAATTTTTTAAAATGCATGATTAATTAGTGATTACAAATCAAGAAGCAGAAAAAGCATGTTAAAATTGGCTGAAAGGATGGTCACAGCTTTTGTGCTGGAGTAAGCGCATCAACCACTCACACATGGACAACACTGTCTGGGACCGGGCTGATGATGTTCGGTTGATGACCCGAAAGAGCGTGGATGATCATGGCAGGCCTCCTGGTATTGTGCTCAGCGCCGCCACATCTTTCTGGCTTCCAGTTCCTCCCAAAAGGGTATTTGAATTCCTCCGTGATGAGAACTCGTAATGAGGTACGTGAAGTAAATTATCCTTCAAATTCTTAGGATGAGCTATCAGATCTAATACATTAACCAAAGTATTGCACGGACCTTCATGACATATGTATCTCAGAATAATGTACCAAACCTAGTGCATGAACCAGGATTCGGTTGGTTTCATTCTTTACATGGCATATGCATACAAAGTCTTACCATTAGTGGACAAGCATAGCATATCTGGAAATCACATGCACATTTCAAGTAATTTTTCTAAAATGGGAAAATGTGTATGATTTTCACTTCACTCCTAATATGGAAAACATTTGTTTTTCAAAAAAGGAAAAATGTGTGGTCTTGTTTTCTTTTCGGTCAATCCGAGAAAAACCAAGATGGAAGTTTAGTATTCTAAAATTATTCATGAAATACATATAGAAAATGGTTCGACTAATTACTTGAGCTTCATCACTTGTGGTTGCAGTGGGACATTCTTTCCAATGGTGGAATTGTTCAAGAAATGGCACACATTGCTAATGGTCGTGACACTGGAAATTGCGTGTCTCTACTGCCAGTAAATGTAGCTTAATCTTATTGTTATTATTATTTTAATTTTCTTAATTAATCCATATTCTGCTCCTAATCACAATTGATGAATTATTAACCTTGCCCTTTTCAAAAATGAACTTAATTTTGTAGAGTGCGAATTCAAGCCAGAGCACATGCTGATACTGCAAGAGAGCTGCACAGACCAAGCAACTTCTTTTGTGATTTATGCTCCAGTGGACATTGTTGCCATGAATGTGGTACTAAATGGAAGTGACCCTGACTATGTTGCTCTTCTTCCTTCTGGCTTTGCCATCCTTCCAGATGGAGGAGGCATGGGGGATTCTGGCTCTGGTGGTTCCCTTCTCACTGTTGCCTTTCAAATTCTGGTTGATTCTGCCCCGACCGCCAAGCTCTCTCTCGGGTCGGTGGAAACAGTTAACAATCTGATTGCTTGCACTGTGGAGAGGATCAAAGCTGCATTGTCTTGCGACACTGCATGAATTTCATGACATAACTTCAGATAATTTTTAGGTAAACTACTAATTACATGTCACATATGTTACAATGAATTCTTAGTTTGGTCCGTTTAATAATTATTTGTGTTCTTATTATTATTATTATTATTTTGCAGTGTTTTAGGGTGGAGGAAGGAAGGTGAAGAAGAGAAACACAGACACAGATGGTGGTAAGGGATTTGGGCTTATACACGGGTGGAGAGAGAGAAGTCAAGAGCGCATTTTTACATGATCCTTAATTTGTAACTTAATTAAGAGATTAGGGGTTCGGGATTTGACTTCCTCGAACAATGTTAAAGGCAAATTAAGCGCTTAAGACCTTATTTTTAGGATATTTGAACTTTCCTTTCACTTTTCTTTAACCTTGTTGTTGCGTCGATTCAGCTGCACCAAAATGGATTCAGCTGCATCCTCAACTTGTGATACTCGCAAGTGCACGAGCCGTTTGGTAGTATAGCATATGTAAGTGCGAGGTCGATTCCACATGGATTGGTGATTGAATAATCCAATTCAGTTTTCCTACACAAAACAGAAAAACAAGAAAGAAAATAAATAAAACAAGAAAGAAAGAAAGAAAAGAAAATAACTCAAGCAAATAAGTTCCCAAGTTCAATTAGATTAACGGATTGATTCTAGCTAAAGTATGATTAAGCCATGATGTTTGGTCCTAACCTTGTACTCCTAATTCCCTAATTTGATCATCTGTTGTCTAACCTAAACTAAGCATTAGGAATCCATTAAGCATAGAAGAACATTTTAAACAACCAAGTAAGTATCTAATCCCTGTTGTCGAATGTCCATACATACTCTTCCTATTCATAGTTCAATTCGAATTAAAGCATGGTGTCTACTCTTAATTCAAACCAAGATAGCTAACATGCAAGCCTAAATGGTGATCAATCATTCAAACTAGTATATTAACTTATAAGCACAATGAATAAGAACAAAAACCATGTTAATGTATTGTATCTCAAAGAGCCACCACCCTTTGTAGAGCTGCTTTATAGTTCCCATCAATTAATACTTTTCTATTTTAGTTGCAAAGTATGTGAACTTTTTAGCCATGTTGTAGTTCAAATATGGAGGACCATTTTTTCCTGGTTGAGTAAAAATAAATGGAGTAAGTGGATACATTTGTATGTATGTATGTTTAATGGGCATTATGATAGTTGTATTATTCTCTGAAACGTCAATGCAGACGGAATCTTGAGCATGCTGGAGAGCAGGAATCTCTTCTGTTATAAGGTGATATTGGGGGTGGTTTGATTCTCCAGCGACAGATATATATTGCAAAGAATGATCCCAAGGTTTTCCGAATCGACTCTAGCATTATAGCACGCAAAGTTGGTGCTGGTTCTGGTGGATTTTCAAGGTTTGCTCTAACAAATCCCCCTCCTTTCCCTTTTGTTTTCTCTGTACACAAACACACACACACACACATATATATATAACCAAAATGTTTAAATGTTTGACTACTAAATTAGAAACAAAATGTGAATTTCTTACTATGACTAAATGGAGCAGTTCACAAGTTGCTCCCCTCTCACTTTTATTTCAATAAGCTCAGACATTCGTGACTTTCTGTTAACTTGCAGTTTAACCTATGACTTAAAATTTTGACATGGAAAATCCTTGGATGGATTTGAATTCTGATTTTCACTTTGCATGCTTTTTTTTTCTTTCCGTAAATATCATTTCCTTTGTGCATAATTTTGTCTGTTTTTGTTTTCTCTTTGCAGGCTGGTCTGCCTGAGAGTACATCCAATGTTCACCCTCTTGCACCCCACAGAATCATATGTCTCATTTACAGCCATTGACGGGTCGAAGCATGAAATTTGGCCAGAATCTGAGGAGCAGTTCTATGAAGGGAATTTATTGCCTAATGGTAATGCTATCTATCTTTCAATGTCTTACATTCATTACAATGAGACATTGGAACATTATTATCCTGCTCAAAATGTGGAACTATGCCTCACTTTGAATGTCACAAAAATGTTCAGGAAATTGCTTAGATTTCTTTTTCTATTTCCCTCCTATTTTCTTTGTCATTGCATCCATAAAAAGAAATCAAATTTTCAAAAAATTTAGTTCACTCGTGAAAATGGTTATATTTGATCAAGCTTTTCTTTCATTATGATTTTGCAACAGGTGAATGGATGCTGATTGATAAATGTCTTGGGTTGGGGCTACTGAATCGGTTTGATGTTAGCCAGGTTTACAAGTGCCTAATCACTGGGGAACTGGTACTGTTATTTGGAGCTGTGGTCTGAGGACAGGCCTGATTCAAAGCAGTCACCTCTCAGAGTCCCTAGGCTCAAAGCAATTAAACACCCAATTAAAACCTGGTAGATTAGAAGTGGGAACTTTGTGTAAAACTATACTTTTTAGGAAAAATAAAATAAAAAATGAAAGTATCAAAACCAAGAAATCAATTTCCATTCTTGTTGGTTCGGTTGCCCAGCCCCAGTGGGTAACCAATTGGAGCCGGAGATTCTTTCAGTCGGCGGCCATGATAGTGTAAGTCCTGCAAATTGAATCACAAGTCAAATATACGACCTTACATTAATTAGAGTTAAATCGAGTTTGAAGGGAGGGGCATGTTTCAAAAAGTCATTAGTCAAACATTGGCGGACTTCGGAGTTCTATAATTTAGGGCCACTGAGCAAATTGGACTATTTGCATTTTAGTTGATTGTTTATTTCAATTTATTTTCTCATTTAATTTTTATTTCCTCTTAATTTAATTATTTATTTCTTTTCGGACCGGGATGTTATAATTTTAAATTGATTTTCTAAGTAGGGATTTGTGGTGTTGAATCATTAAACGTATGTTATAATTGTATTGGTGGTATTCTAGAATAGCATATATAAAATCAGCTACTCTTCCTCTCTCCTTCCAATCGCTGATTCCAGCAGTTTTAGTGAGAGAGAGAGAGAGAGAGAGGAGAGAGAGAGAGAGAGAGAGAGAGAGAGAGAGAGAGAGAGAGAGAGAGAGAGAGCGGTGATACTTTTTTTTCATGTTGATTTGAGACACAGCTGACTCATATGCTTCGGTGTACTTTGCTAACTTTATTACAATCGAAGGTTTGGTTTCTCTATGTAAACTCTCCACCCACCACATTCACTCTCACCCCTCATCCCACCCTTATCATTAATTCCATTTCATCATGAATTATACTATATTATCAAAGCTTTTGGAATCTAAACGTAATTTCAACACTTACTCCAGGATATTATGGAGGATTGTTTAGGAGACTACAATCATGAGTTGTCAGAGGTTTTGATGAACACAGTCTCCAGTAAGGTCAATACTTTGCATTTTAAGAGGGCGACGGGTAGGAATATCAACTTGCGCTTCTATAACATCGATGATTGTGTGGGCTATATGGACTGACGAGCTTAGTAATTTCAAATAACTGCAGTCAACTCCAACGTACTCTTGCATGATACATAAGTTTGGCAAAGTATTGAGGAATGTGCTTTGATGGAGTATGTTTATTTCCAATGCAGTGGTTCAAACCCACTCTTTCTGTCACATGTTGCATGGCATGAATATCACTAGGCACGTCAATCCATATAGTCACACAACCATTCCATCAAGTCAACACGTCAGAGGCAATTACCCGTCGCCCTATTAAATAGTATTGACCATGCCGGAGACTGTGTTCATCAAGACCTTCGACACTCACGATTGTAATCTCCTGAACAATCCTCCATAATATACTGGAGTAAAGTGTTGGAATCACGTTAGATTCCAAAAGCTTCGAATAATATAGTATAATTCATGATGAAATAGAATTAATGATAAGGGTGGGATGAGGGGTGAGAGTGAAGGTGGTGGGTTGGGGAGTTATATAGAGAAGCCATATTTTGGCATGAGCTAACAAGGCTGCAAAGCAATCAATGCGAGAAGCAATGGAACACTTGTTGTTAGACCAATAAAAGCTGAATGGAATATCAGTCCATATTTGGGTGTGTTTCCCCTGATTTTCAAATGCCCTGCAAATTGATTGATAAGAACAAATGAGTATTTTTTTTCTTTCTTTGTCATACTGATTATGTCAAAAAAATAAAATAAAAATTGTCATACTGATCAACAACTTTCATGTGGTATATACTACACCACAATGGAAGGAAAGCTAAGGTAGAGTAAAAGCGCACCTGAAGAGAGCTTTCTCTGCGCCAGGGATCTGAAGGGTAGAAGAAGGGCATTTAGCCAAATCCGTAAGACTACCGCATGAGATAATCAATGGAGCTCCAACTACTACACCAATTAAGGAGGCCAAATTGGGTGCAATTTCATTCATTTTAGTACTAGGAAATCATAATGCCTTTCCTGTACTCAGATATACCCGGCCAACCTCTGTGCAAATAGCTGAACAATATCCAAGTCAACTAGAGAAAAATCCTGCCCTGTGAAAATAAAAGAAACCCAAAAAGTAACAGTAAGAATAACGAATATATAATAAAGAAATATATGAATGACAGGCAATATATCACTGAATCTTACCCATGGATGCTTGGCAGCTTCAATAATCTCCTTTGCCTTATCTTCATCCCAACAATATCAGTTAAATCTGGAAGTTTGTCTTCGGACAATCTTGACTTGTCTTCATACTTTTTGCCACTTTAATTAGCATAGAGATAATTGTCAGTGACAATTTTTCCCAGTTCAGGAAAATGCCAAGAGTACATTCTCTGAGGAGAAAATTTAAAACAAGAATAAGCACGAATATCATTTCTATGCTTCTTTTTTATTCCAAAAAATAAAAAATAAAAACTCATCGCAATCACTCTTTCCAGAAGATGCAGCTGGTTAACTGATATGCATATATATAAGATGTGTGTGTCAATGCCAGTGTCATACCTGAATCTCATGAGAAGGAATTGATAACTTTATCAAGGTTGAATCACCGTATTGTCAACTCGGTCAAGATTAACTTGACCTTGCCCCTGCTGTAACTGCTGCCGACACCGAAGTCGGGCTTTGTCCAAGTCCACAGGCTGAAAAAGAGAAAGAAAAAGCAACAGAAAAACAAAAACTAATAGACATTATAATGATAATAAAATAAATTGTTGGCGAGTAGAATATATATCCTATTCTATTTGGGTTTTATTTATTTTTCCTTTTGTATAGATATTATGTAATTAGGATTCCACTTATTTCCTAATTAAACCCTACTAGGTTTGTAACCTGTATTATAAATACACAATCCTTTCGGAGAATGAAATTATAGCTGAAAATATTCTATTACCCAGATTGTTTGACTTGGTATCAGAGCCGACTTTCTGGTGACCTGTGTGTTGTTGCCCACCCGTGTTCTACTGTGTGCCCTAATTTCTTTTAGGGTTCTTGTGTCTGTGTCTTTGCCGTGTTCGCTGTGTGCTCTGTCGTGTTTGTGCCTCTACTGTCACTACTACATTTTAGCCCTTGCGCGACGGTTTTTTGCGCGACGGAGGATAATTCGTCCCACGAGGAGGTTTTGCGCGACGGATAACAGTAAAGCGTAGCGCAAAAATGTGCGACAAAATTAATTGTCGCGCAAATACATTTTGCGCGACAGAAATAAAGAGCGTCGCATAAAGTAGCTGCGAAAACGCGCGGAAAAATTTATTTGGCGGTAAACTTGCGCGACAGTAATGATCGTCGCGTCAAGGTAGTTTGCGCGACTAGTTAAACCATTCGTCGCGCAAAAAAAAAGGCGCCAAGAATAGAGCACTGTCGATAGCATTTCGCGCCAAAAATTGCGCGACAGAAGATTGCGCGACAGAACTTTCGTCGCACATTGTATGGGCGACGAATTATTAAGCGACGGATAGAAGTAAATCGTCGCGCAAAAAAATGATGTCGGCAGTACTTTGCGCGACTGGGAAATAACGTTTGCGCGACGGTGACGTTTTTTGCGCGACAGATTTAGAACTATTTTTTTGTCGCGCAAAAGGTGTAATCTTGCGCGACGATAGTCTACTCCGTCGCGCAAACTCGTCGTCTATACTAAGCTGAACACGTCCATGGCAGAGGCAAACTGCAAAAAAAATTGCAGTTTGCCTCTGCTGTTCCTGCGTCTTTCTCAAGAGATTTCGAGCCACAAAACTCGTTATTTTCATTTCGTTTATGAGTTGAGCTACTTCTCTGCCTCCGATACGGTCTTTGGGTATGCATTTTTATCGTTAGTGTAAAATTTTACTGTAAATTCATTCTAACACCATTTATTTCTTTGTATATAGGAATATTATATGTGATTAGCGATTGGAGGAGAACGATTTAGAAGGTATTTTCGTTGTTTTATATATAAAATTTATTACATTATATTTATATTGATTTATGAAATTATGTTTATAATAAGTTGTTAAATTGTGAATGTACGTTAATGTACGAAGTTAATTGAAATTAACTTTGTACATTTTTTTTTTGTAAAGCTTAGTTCCCGTTCGAGGTTAGTTGGACCGCGCATGGGTGGGTAATCCACGACTAACGGTCCAATTAATTCTTGAATTGTCCCATATTTTGGACAGTTTGGAAATGCATAGTCATGTCACGTAGTTTACAGCTACAGGATTAGGTTTCGATTGTGGAGATTTCGGTGTCGTCTCGGTACGTTCTTCGGGTGGTACGTAGTATTTTATATCTACGGTACACCTCAAGAACTGTACCGAGATGCTGCCGAAATTTATCCACGTCGAAATCTAATCTCATGTAGCTGTAAATTACATGACATGGCTATGCATTTCCGAATGGGATAGGGCCCTTACCGGAGGCATAAGGAAAGATTTTTGTACGAATACAACATGATTGTTGTATTGTGATTGTGGTTCCAGGAAAGATGAGCAGGAGGTGGATACAGAACCGGAATAGGTGCGCAGGCGAATACTTGGATGGAATCGAGGATTTTATTGACTTTGCACGGACACACAACCCAGGTGCAACTAGAATCCGTGTCCTTGCAGGAGGTGGTAACAACATGTTGTGGGAGACAATTGAACATGTTCGATTTCATTTAGTAAGAAATGGAATGATTGAGACATACAGCACTTGGAACCATCACGGGGAACAAGTAGACATCGCTTCGTCTTCAGGGGCCACAAGAATGGACAATGTTGAACCTATTGTGGATCCTAATGAACAAGTCAGGGATATTATACATGATGCTTTTCCATTTGCATCGACCAGCAGTACTCAGGAAGGAGAAGATGATGTGCCTACACCAATGGACAGTGCAGAGTTCGAATAGTATGAAAACCTGTTAAGAAATGCCAACCAGGAGTTATACCCGGGGTGCGAGAGCTTTTCCGTTCTGACGGCGATTGTGGAGCTAATGCACGGGAAAATAAAGTATCGTATGTCGAACTTGTGTTTCGATTACTTTTGGGGGTTTTCAAGAAAATGCTTCCAACAGACAATTGTTTGCCAAAAGATCACAGACAGGCACATAAGATGTTGAGTGGTCTTGGATTGGGTTATGAAAAGATCCACGCTTGCAAAAATAATTGCATGTTATTCTATAAAGAGTATGAAACGTTGGATACATGCCCTATATGCAATGAATCGAGGTTCAAACAGACATCTCAGAATAGAATGAGTAAGATTCCACAAAAAGTCATGCGTTATCTGCCCCTGAAACCAAGGTTGCAGCGATTGTATATGTCGACGCATACTGCCACAGACATGAGATGGCATAAGGAAAACGGGTAGACGACGATGTGATGCGGCATCCTGCAGATGGGGAGGCATGGAAAGATTTCGATCGAACGTTCCCCAAGTTTGCTGCTGATCCCCGAAATGTGAGGTTGGGACTTGCGACTGACGGATTCAATCCGTACGGGGTTCTAAACCAACACCACAGCACTTGGCCAATTTTCGTATTTCCATATAATTTGCCCCCTTGGAAATGCATGAGAAAAGAGTACATGATGATGACTATTTTGATAACTGAGGATCCTGGCAGGTCAATCGATGTGTACTTAAGGCGTGGTTGATGAGCTCAAAGATTTATGGACAAACGGGGTGCGCACGTACGATAAATCTACTAGGAAGATGTTCACTTTGCGGGCGGCAGTTATGTGGACTGTGAATGATTTTCCCGCATATGCAATGGTTTCGGGGTGGAGCACAAAGGGTTATATGGCATGCCCTGTATGCAAGGAAGATGTAACTTCCGGTTGGCACGCTGGAAAAGTGTGTTACCTTGGGCATCGAAGATGGTTGCCATGGGACCACGAGTGGCGGGAGAAGGATATAGAGTTCGACGGAAACAAAGAGCGTCGCGCAAAACCTAGAGAATGGTCCGGTGATCAGATCTTGGAACAGCTTAACCATTTGGATTTTGCTCCGTTCGGGAAAACAGTTAGTCGGACCAGACCTGCTACACATATGAACTGGACGCACAAGTCTATGTTTTTGAGCTCCCATATTGGTCGAAACTAAAATTGAGGCACAATCTCGACGTTATGCATGTTGAGAAAAATGTGTTTGACACATTGATGGGAACGATTCTAGATATCAAGGGCAAGACAAATGACACTCCGAAAGCGCGTCTTGATTGGAAAGAATGGGCATACGAAAGGGTTTATGGCTGAAAAGGGGCAGTGATAAAGCTATACGGGATCTTGCATTTTTTTCCATGAAACCGAATGACAACAAAGAGTTTCTACAGTTCGTATCGTCTGTAAAGTTTCCTGACGGGTATGCTTCTAATATCGCACGTTGCGTGAGGGTTGACGGGGGTAAATTTACTGGACTCAAGAGTCACGACTGCCATGTGTTTATGCAACGCTTACTTCCTGTGGGGATTCGACACCTATTGCCGGAAGATGTAGTCAAGCCAATCATATTGTTGTCCAGATTTTTTTCCCAACTGACGGCAAAAACGTTGCGAAAGACAGACATTGATCAGTTACGCCAAGACATTGTCCAAGTCTTATGCAAGTTTGAGATGATATTCCCTCCGGCTTTCTTCACGAGTATGATTCACGTGATGGTTCACTTGCCAGAAGAGGCATTGCTTGCTGGTCCAGTCAACTATCGCTGGATGTATCCAATAGAAAGGTATATAATAATCATCATTTGTGTATGCATCATTATCTCATGCTTACTACTTGCTAATTTGGTTTTATTTTGGCAGGCTACTCGGAGAGCTGAAAAAAAGCGTACGCAACAGAGCGAAGCCCGAAGGATCAATTGTAGAGGCTTGGGTTCAATATGAGGCGCTTACTTTCTGTGGAATGTATTTAAAGGATGTGGACACGGCTTTCAATCGACCTCAGCGCAATAATGACGGAGGTCTGAGAAATGAGCAACTTTCTGTTTTTGCCCAAAGCGCACGACCTTTTGGAGATCCTGTAGAGGAGAATCGTTTTCCAGAAATGACATGGAGGTAGCTCATTGGTTCGTATTGAACAATTGTGATGAGATATTGGCATACTTAGATGAACATGAAGAGATGATGAAGCGAGAACATCCATCACATTTGTATTCCAAGAAACACCGTGAATTGTTTCCACAATGGTTTTTGGAATATGTAAGTTATAAGTGTTTTCTAATTCATATATATATTATGCTATTACATTTTTCCAAACTAACCTATGAATGTTTTTTTTTTATAATATTAGGTGAATAAGTTGAAATCAGAGAATTCCCCCAGTTACAGTGAAGAGTTATATAACTTGGCATTCGGCCCACTCCGAGCAGAATTGTTCTCAGGTTGCCATGTTAACGGCGTTAAGTTTTTAGGTAATGCACGAGATGACAAGTTGTGTACGCAAAGCAGCGGTGTCCATGTTCCAGGTGGAGGCGAAAGTACAGACATTGATTTATATGGCAAACTCACAACTGTCGTGCAATTGCTTTACAAAGACCGATACCAAGTGATCATGTTTTAAGTGTCGATGGTTTGATAGGAACCCAAATAGGCAGGGAAGTATTAAAATCGATCATGGGTTACTATCTGTGAACATGAGCAGAACTTGGTATGATGACGACCCTTACATTTTGGCAAACATGGCAAAACAAGTTGTGTATCTAAATGACCCTAAAGCGGGGAACGATTGGAAAGTTGTTCAGCAAATGGATCAGAGAACGTGTATGCTATACCAGAACTAGACCCATCGGACAATGACGTCGACGTCGTTGACCAACGTTTAGACTCTTCCATGGAAAATGATGCACATACACTTCTCGATACAAATGTTGTTCAAGAACCATTTCAGATTGACGGAGTGTCTTCAAGAGAAATACCGATTCAGTCAATTACAATTGACCTCGGTGATCTTCCGCGATACGATCCAACCATGGGGGACAACAACGACGATGATGTACTTATGGAGGAGGAGGAGGAAGAGGAGGAGGAAGAGGATTGGGAGACGGATAGTCATGATAGTGATGATAACGAAGGTTATTATAGTTCATCTGATGAATAATGTAATTTATTTGTAATTTAATGAAATGTACATGTTTTCTCTTTGTGTCAGTAACTTTCCTAATTAACGTCATATATTTGCATAGAGTTTTGTAACAAGACGAATGAATAAAGGTACGACAAAATACAAATATAGTATGAAAAAATATAAATATAGTATGACAATTATATGCTTTATCATATAAATATAGGCTTTATCACGTCCCCTAAAACAAGTTATGATCATCTTTGCTTATATAGTAAATACAAATATAGTATCAACAAATATTTACACTAAATATCAATTTAATTTTTAAAAATAAAAACAACATTTTGCGCGACGAATAAATATAATGGCGTCGCCCAAACACCTTTGCGCGACGATTATGTCTGTCTCGCAAGAATAATTGTCCCAAAAATTTTACAACTGTCCGGGAATAGTTTCAAACTATCTCTTGCGCGACGGAACAATACCAGCGTCGTTATAGTAACCCTTGCGCGACGGAATAAATATAATGGCGTCGCACAAACATCTTTGCGCGACGATTATATCCGTCTCGCAAGAATAACGGTCTAAAAAAATTTACAAGTGTCCGGGAAAAGTTTCGAAGTGTCTCTTGCGCGACGGAATAATACCTGCGTCGTTATTTTAACCGTTGCGCGACGATATTCTTCGTCTCGCAAGGTTAATTTTCCCAAAAAACCACAAGTGTCAGGAAAAAATTTAAAACTGATATTTGCGCGACGAAAGAATATAATGGCGTCGCCCAAACTCCTTAGCGCGACGATTATATCCGTCTCGCAAGAATAATGGTCTAAAAAAATTTACAAGTGTCCGGGAATAGTTTCGAAGTGTCTTGCGCGAAGGAATAATACCTGCGTCGTTATATTAACCGTGGCGCGACGATATTCTTCGTCTCGCAAGGTTAATTTTCCCAAAAAAACAAGTGTCGTTAAAAATTTTTAAACTGATCTTTGTGCGACGGACAATGGCTGTCGTGCAAACTTTTTACAGGCGAAATATGTTCTTCGTCGCGTAAACAAATTTAATTTTTTTAAAAATACTTCTATACATGACACTTTGGAATTTTAACTCAGTATTCACTAGTATAAATAATTTGAAATGAAGATCAAACTCTGTCATTGGATACATATAGGGTGAAGGAGTGTATCCGTAAAAAATCTTCGAAATCGGGATAAAATTTACCGTTAAATCGTGATTTTTCCTTTATAACCGTTGAAAACTTTTCTCCCGTTACGCAATCTATATACCTTTTTTTTTTTCGATTTTCGGCGTATACGATCTCTAAGTAGAAACAAACAAGTGTGACGGCTGGATCGATAAAAAAAGTTTTCTATAATGCGTATACGATTCACACAATATAGCCACTAACTATTAAAAGTTTATATATAAACTTGTTAAGTATAACACAAGATTTTGTGATATCCACTACTGTAAATAATTTGAAATGAAGATCAAATACTGTCATTGGATTCATGTTGGGTGAAGGATTGTATCCGTAAAAAATTATCGAAATCAGAGTAAAATTGACCGTTAAATCGTGATTTTTCCATTATAACCGTCGAAAACTTTTGTCCCGTTACTTGATCTCTATACGTTTTTTTTTCCCCATTTTTGGTGTATACGATCTCTAAGTATAAGCAAATACGTTTGACGGTTGGATCGTTGAAACTAGTTTCGTAGAATGTGTATGCTATCAAAACAATTTGTTTCAAATTTTATACAAGAAATTGCGCGACGAGAAACTGACGTCGCGCAAAACGAGTATATGCGACGAACCAAACTTTAGTCGTCGCGCAAGGTGATGATGTCGTTTAGGGTTTTACGTGATCAGGGTTCAGGGTTCAGGGTTTAGGGTTTAGGGTTTAGGGTTTAGGGTTTAGGTTTTAGGGTATGATGTTTACGCGACGCAAGAATTTGTTCCCGTCGCGTAAGGTCGTGAAAATTTTGGCGGTTTAATTGCCGCTTCTGCAACGACTTTGCGCGACGATGTGGACGTTGTTCCGTAGCGCAAAATTAATATTTTCAGTTTTGCGCGAAAATTTTAATCGAAAACGCACCGTTTAGACACTTTACTGATTTGCGCGACGAAGTTAGTATATTCCGTCGCGCAAAGATCTGATAATAATTCGACAGTTTCAGACCTTCTGGTTCATTCTCACCGCCGCTCCCTCTTCTCTCTCTCTCTCCTCCGGCCACCACCTCAACTCTCCACATTAACGACCGGGCGATCACCGCCAACGAACTCAGACCTTTCCGAGGCGCCGCCGCGGCTTGATTGGGTTCGAGAAACCGGCGGGAATTTATCCGGTTTTGGGCGAATATCTCCGGCTTCTTTCTCCCTCCTCTGGCCTCCAAATCTGACGAGTGAGGTATGCTTTTCCCCCTATTTTTTGTTATCTAGCTGATGGTTGGGTAGGATTTGTGAAATTTGTTGTGTACGTTGTCTAATTTTTTAACTAAGATTTTGGCCGGATTTCGGGATGAAATTCCGGCCACTTCCGGCCATTTTTTGGCCTATGTCCGAGAACAAAACTGCCTCTATTCGATGTCCTGAACCTAGGGTAGGAAGATTGGCCCTTCATTTTGAGATTTTTCCGGCGATCGTTATCGCTTTTTCACATCCAAGCGCTGCTGCCGCGTCTGGCAGCACTATGGAACTGTAGCAAAATCACATTGTGTCCCAATGCGATCCCCTACTTGTCATGAGCGTGTAGGTGTGTTCGGTTTCCAATTTGGATACCGTTTCAGCCTCGAATGGATTTCGCCTATTGTACGATTTAACGGTTTGATTTGTTCGGACCATTGGATGAAACTCAAACTCACGTATGATGTGCCTTGTATGTCTAGGATCGTATAGGATTCAACGGATTGTGGATTGGAGTCCCGGATACTCCGAAATCGCAAACCGTACACCAACATATATGCGTTAATTAAATTTGTAATATTGTTAAAATATGCTTACTTTATATATTGGTAAATTTGATTTATTTGTATGTTTGTTAGCTTAGTATATATAATGACCCTAAATTGGAATAATTTTTATGTTTTATAATTAATGAAGAATGTTTTATATTTTTGTTATATTTTATTTGTTTTATTTGTTATATTTGTTATATTTGTTATTAGACGTTGACTCTATTTTAAATGAAATGAAATAAATGTTATATTTGTTATTAGATTGTTGTATTCCAGTAACTATTGTTTTTAAACTTTGGTGCTTGTTTTTATTGCAAGATGTCTAACCTAATCAGCAGAAGTTATAAGCCGGTGCAACCTTCACGTAGTTTGCCTCCCCCGACTATGATGTCACCTCCCTCTGGCCCACCACAGATGCCTGACTTGCCAGTGGGTCCTAGTGCCCCCCATGTGCCGGCGTCATCAGAGTCATCAGTGGCGCAACCTATGAGCGCCAGGCGGCGTCATCGCCTTTCCAGCACCACCGACGCCACTTCGAGCGGACCAGGTAAAGATTTCCTTCAACTACAGATGTTTCGTACCAATATTTTAGTCAAATTTGTTAACTAACATTAATTTCATATTTCTTTGCAGCTAAGAAGAACACTCGGGGACCGTGTCGCCAATTGGCTACATCGAAGGTCACCCGGGTGAACAACTCTCGTATCAACATCAGATACGACGATCGTCATCGGGCTGCCCCAACGGCAGACCAACATAGCTCATTGGCGCACGATGTTGGTGCAGTCGTTCGGACCTATTGTCCGATGAAATGGAAGTCTTGGAAGGCCATGCCTGATGCGGTGCATAACGAGATGCATGGACACCTGTCGGTATGTATCTTACATTTTAATTGTTTTTCCTTCCAATTTTATATATTTTAAATATTTAATGTATGTAATTATTTAATTGTAGATGAACTACAATTTAGAGAATGTCAACGATGAGTTGTTGGGGTACATCAACAGACTCTTCGCTGATAGGTACAAGCAGTGGAAGAGCGACTTGCACCACCACTTTCAGGCATTTGATGATCCGCAGGCTGCTCTTCAGGAGGGTTGCCCGAAGGAGCTTGAGGGGCGGGAGGATAGTTGGCAGTGGCTCTGTGGTCATTTTCAGGAGGCTGATTATGTGGTATTTTTTATATTAAGTTCAAAATTATTACACATTTCTTACTAATGTTTATTTCATTTTTTAATATTTCATTTCAATTTCAAATAATACGTTTTAATTTTTGTATAACAGAAGATGGCTAAAGCAAATAAGGGCAATAGGGAGAAGAAGACTCTTCTCCATCATTCAGGTTCCAGGCCCTTCTCCTATAGGATGGATGCGCGACGTCGGGTAATAATAAGTCGTTTTTATTTAATTTTTAATATGTCATTAATGTTAATTTCTTTTTTTTTTGTACTAACATTTTTATACTCTTGTTCAATTTAGGAGGGGTCCAAATTCCCAGAGATTGACGTCTTCGGCGACGTTTATGTTCGACCTGGGAATGAGTTGGCGGAGTCCCTTCATGTAAGTAGTCTTTAATTTTAATGATTATTTTACGCGTTCAAGTTTCATAGTTATTATATAAATGTTTTTATTTATATTTTATGTTATGTTAAACAGACGACCATGATTGAGAAGAGCCAGTTGGTTCTTCAGGAGTCCGCCTCCCAGCTTCCTCCTGATACGCCGCTCGAGTCTGTGGCTCCTCCAGAGGACGCGGGGTTTCAAATCTTGACGGACACCTTGGATCAGACTTTGGGGAGGCGGCCAGGGACATACTGTCGAGGGATGGGGAATGCCCGGCGGCGGGAACCTAGATCCCGTTCATCGTCGCAGTCAAATAGTGTTTTGACAGCAAAGGTGGCCCAGCTTGAAACCCAGATGGCCCAGATGGCTCAGATTATACAGTCCATGGCCCAGTCCGGCGTTCCCGTACCATCTTTTGTTCCCCCGTCCACCTCTGCGCATGGCCACCAAACCTCTGCCCCTGTCCCCAATGTCCAAACCTCCGAGCCGCATTTGCCAAACGAGGAAGTAGATTTAGCTTCATTGTTTAATTAGTTTTTTACTTTCTTAATTACATTTTAAATATTTCTCTTGTATATTATACATTTATATTATGTTTTAAAAAACTATTTTCTCTTCATTACATTTTTCAATTGCAATTTGATTTAATTATAAAAATAAAATAAATCAAAATTCTTTTTTTCACATAAATTAAAAAAAAAATTAATTACTAATATTTGCGCGACGAATAAATGACCCGTCGCGCAAATCACGTTTTAAAAAAATAAAAAACCATAAAAATAAATCGTAAACGAAAATAATCCTCGATTTGCGCGACGGAAGTATTTGTCCCCTCAAGAAAATGCGACAAATAAATCTTTGTCGCGCAAGGGTTTGAGTCACGATCCGTATTCGTCGCACAAAGTATTTGCAACGACGAAATATTTGTCGCGCAATATTTTTTGCGCGGCGAGACTTTGTCGTCGCATTATGTTCTTGCAACGTCTGTTACTTTGTCGCGCAAACAGTAGTGCGACTGATTATTGTCGTCGCGCATAGTTCCTGCAACGCCTGTATCCTCGTCGCGCAAAATAATGAGCGACGGAATGTTTGTCGTCCCTGAACTATTGGCGCAACGAAGGGTTATACGCGACGATATTTTATAGTTTTGTCGCGCAAAGCCTTTCGTGACGGTATTTGCGCGACTGATTTCGCGCGACGATACATCTGTCGCTCTATTGTCTGCGCGACAGATTTGTTCTTTGCGCGACCATTTTGTATTCGTCGCGCAAACGCTAAAATGTAGTAGTGTGTGTTCGTGCATCTGCCTCTACTGTGTTTGTGCCTCTGTTGTCTTCGTGCATCTGCCATATTTGTGTCTGTGCTGTGATCTGTTGTATACCCTGCGTGATTTGTTGAGTTTCTGCTACAATCATGGGTGATAATTCCATTGTTGGTGCTACTGCTGCTTCTGCAAATTTGCATGTTTCTGACTCTATTCCAGGTACTGGCTCTAATACTTGGATAATTGACACTGGTGCTTCTGATCATATGACTTATAATGCTAAATTTTTTTATGAGTTGTCTAGTAACACCCGTGACCCATACATAACTAGTGCTAATGGTTTGCCCTCTCCAAGTACTGGCGAGGGCACCATTTCTCTCACCCCAACTCTGTCCTTGTCTCGTGCGTTATTAGTTCCCAATATCCATTGTAACTTGTTATCTGTTGGTCGCTTACTTGATACACTTAATGCTTCTGCTACTTTCTATCCTACCCATTGCTCTTTTCAGGATCTCAAGACTCACGAGGTGATTGGGCATGGTAAACGGATAAGAATAACGAATATATAATAAAGAAATATATGAATGACAGGCAATATATCACTGAATCTTACCCATGGATGCTTTGGCAGCTTCAATAATCTCCTTTGCCTTATCTTCATACCCAACAATATCAGTTAAATCTGGACAATCTTGACTTGTCTTCAATACTTTTTGCCACTTTAATTAGCATAGAGATAATTGTCAGTGACAATTTTTCCCAGTTCAGGAAAATGCCAAGAGTACCATTCTCTAAGGAGAAAATTTAAAACAAGAATAAGCATGAATATCATTTCTATGCTCTTTTTTATTATAAAAAAAAAAAAAAAACTCATCACAATCAACAAGCTCTTCCAGAAGATGCAGCTGGTTAACCGTTATATATATATATATATATATATTTATATATATATATATATATAAGATGTGTGTGTCAATGCCAGTGTCATACCTGAATCTCAGGGAGAAGGAATTGATAACTTTATCAAGGTTGAATCACCGTATTGTCAACTCGGTCAAGATTAAACTTGACCTTGCCCCTGCTGTAACTGCTGCCGACACCGAAGTCGGGCTTTGTCCAAGTCCACAGGCTGAAAAAGAGAAAAAGCAACAGAAAGAATAATGTCATTAAATCTTTAACCCACAACACAAGAAAAACAAAAACTAATAGACATTTATAATGATAATAAATAAATAAAATGTAGGATGTGAATACAGCAAAATTTCAAAGCTTTAGGTCCTTGATAAACCTATCAAAATGCAGCTGCACTCCACGAAGCAGCTCATGAACAAACTCATTACTTTGGCAAGGAATTTTAGTCACTTAAAAGATGTGAGAACCAATCTTATGTTTAGGGTTTAGCCACTCCCAAACTGAACTTTGGCTTCTTACCCTCCTTGACTTTTGGGAGATTAAGTTCCAAAAACTACCTCAACTCATCAATCAGACACCCTGAAATTCAACCATACTACACATTAGTAATGTTCGAAGCAATTGCAAGCAAAAATACTACACATTAGTAATGTTTGAAGCAGCAGATAGTTTCTAGGTATATATATTATTTTATGAATGAAGATCATAATATATTATTCCCAAACTCTCTCTCTCTCTCTCTCTCCAATGAAACCTGACAACTTAGACAATCAAATAAATGTAAAAACGCAAAACAGCAAGCTTTAGCCTTTAGTTATTTCCCTACCTTCGGAGACTGCGACGCATTGGCTATGGTCATCAAGGGCCGACTGAAATGGGCAAAAAGCTGTGAGCTTGACCACCTTCGCAAACCGGTTCAGGTCTGAAACAGAGCCCCGAGCATGCATCCGTATTCTGCCCGATCTGATCGAGCCCGTGAGCCAGGAATAGAGAGTGCCCTGTAGCTGCTTCACAGAGCAAGTAAACCGCCATGGAATCGAATGGAGCTCTCGAGAAAAAAGCAGTCGTGTAAAAAAGCATCAACTCTCTCTCTCTCTCTCTCTCTCTCTCTCTAAAACTGTTGGAATCGGCGGTGGAAGTAGAGAGGAAGAGCAGCTTTGGGTTTTAGGGTTGTTTCAGTTATGGGTACAAGGCTTTATAGAGGACTAGGCTTATTGACCTTCAACTACTAGAAACTGTTTACTAGGCTTATTGGCCTCCTTCCTACTTTCTGGCTTATTGCCTCTTCTCTCTTAGTTCACAAGAGGCAACATCTATTTATAGATATAGGCTGCCGACATTGTCCAAGTCGGTGGACTTGGCTTTCTTCTCATATCCACTAATTTACAAGATTTTTATTATGACTTTTCTCGGGCTCTTAAGAATCTAACGGTTTAGAATGGATATCAAAAGGCGTGAGTCCCTTCTCCTGAGCTTGGCCACTAGTAAAAGTAGAGTTCTTACACACTGCACAAGTGTCCAAGCTTTGCAGGTTTATTGTCTGCTCGTCACGTCACATGTGGTCTCTAGCTTGATAATGGAACTGCTAATTACAAATACAATCCATACTTGCAATAAAAAACATGGTATTAATAAGACCGTACCGTATCAGAACTCAATAAGACCGTACCGTATCAGAACTCAATAACCAGCAGTTGGCTTTCTTTTATATATTTCTGATGTTTGATTTGATGGATTGATTGATCGTCTCGGAAAAAAGTCGACAAGAAACCGTCCTCTCCCTGTGAAAACGTTAAAACATGTTTCAAAGAGAATTCAAATAGTTTGCAGTTGTTATGGAGGGCCCTATGAAAAAGTTAAAACCGTCCTCCTCCATGTTAGGTCAGTGCATGTTTAGTCTTTTCTTGTCTTTGGCTTCGGCCTTCCCTGTAACCAAAAATAAAATAAAAGGGCACACCATTGTCTTTGGCTGGCACTCTGAAATGAACACCATTGACCATGAGCCGTGGGCGTTTGTGGAAGAGGTTTGTCATATGCTTCTGCATTGTGAATAACTATTGCAGAAGTATCCCTTTATTAAATATTGGCTGTTGCTTCTAGTTGAGCCACTGTACCATAAATTGGAGTAAGATAACCTTCTTTTGTTTTTTGGTCTGAAAGATAACCTTCTTAAAACCCAGATAACTGTTATACCTACAGGTCTCCAGCTACATCTTCTACTCTATTAGTTTTGCTACTTACTTTTTCAGATCTGTGTACTTGGGTGGGTAGTGCCCCTATGATCTGAATTTCTACTAGTTTTCTACTTATAAAAGAAAACACTGGAGGACCTAGGTTTTGGATGTATTTTCTAAGCAGCTCAATGTTTCTTTATGTATTTTCGGTTTTCAAGGAAGTTGGAACCATATATTTAATTAAACCGAAGCCTAAAAATGTCTAATGCTTCTTTGGTTGCTACCTGATGGTTTTTAGAAGAACAATAAAGTTATTTTATTTATTCAATAATAGATGTGTACAAGGCTTTATAGAGGACTCAGCTTATTGGCCTTCAACAACTAGAAACTATTTACTAGGCTTATTTATTGCCTCTTCTCTCTTAGTTCACAAGAGGCAACATATATTTATAGATATAGGTTGCCGACATTGTCCAAGTCGGTGGACTTGGCTTTGTTCTCATAGCCAATAGTTTACAAGATTTTTATTAGGACTTTTCTAGGATGCCTACAACAATTATGTCTTAAAGCTTGACTTTGTCCAAGTTGGTGGATATTTCTTGAGGGTTCTACTTTTATCTAGATTTTTCTAATAAATTCTTCATGACAAGTGTGTATTAAATTTAACATTCCCTATACACATTATTATTATTATTATTATTATTATTATTATTATTATTATTATTATCCGTGTCCAGTATGCACTAAAGAGACCCAATTATTCGTGTCCATTGTACCCAAGAAACCTTCATCTGAGTATTTTACGAGACATCCTTTATATCAAATTATAGCACCTCGGTTATAAGGGCAATGTTTGCGAAGCTCTTGGCTTGCTGCAGGGATACATCTTCTACAAAGTGTAAGGTTGTAAGGGCGATCGTAAAGCCAATCTAAATTCTTAACATCCAATTCATCCTATAACATAATTACATTCAGTTTAACTACTGTTGTCAAAGGTGCTACAATTTTCTTCTGTGTCTTCCCACTTACAGTGGTGCTCATACAATGATGGCTTGCCCTCTGAAGGGTTCTCTAAGACAAGCTTGTTGGGAGGCACTAGGTCATCGTGCGCAATACACCAAATCATTTTCATTTTCTTCTTTGTACCAAATCCCAAATTTTTTCTTAGGAGGGATGGTAGACTTCCAAATCATTTTAGCAGGCTGGAACACTGAAAGGGATTAATTATCACATAGAAAACTAGAAAAAAAAATATTAAAAAGAGAAAACCGCTGATGAATCCAGTTTCCATTTCCTCCTATCTTACTATGTGCTGAAACCTCTGCCAATGAGCCAACCTGCAATTTTGACCCCAGTCAGCCTGAAAAGACGAGGAAATTTTAAGCACAAAGTCGTCAGAATTGAAAAGACGATTCTCTGGTGGACTCTCTTTCATGACCACAGCCTTCACTTGAGTGGCTTTCTAGGTTTCTTTATTAATTAATTTTTGGGGGTCATCAAATTTGCTTCTCTTTTTTTTTAGAGAAAAAGCGATTTCATTGAACACAGACCAAAAGATTACAAACTGTCCTCTACCAGCACATCATACACGACAGCAGTAGGGTGATAGCCAAACGAGCTAGACGACAAATTTGCTTGTTTTTTGTTTCCGTGAGCCCCATGTTTCTCATCTCTCATTTATTATTGTACTTCTCAGATTCCAAAATATCTCAACTAAGTCATTATTGTACTTTGTATATTAACATAGGAATCAATGTGGAAACAGTTTTTAATTAGATTGTATATAATTACAAACATTTAATTTGGAAAGATCTCCAAATGATTGTAACTTGTAATGGATGAATGAATTAATTCAGAATCATTTTTAAAATTTAACAATAAATTCATAATCGGTTTGTTTAATAAAAATGTTTATGTATTTTCATTTTATGAATTATACATGACTAATAATCTACTTTATAATTGTTTATGAATAATACTGTACATACTAATTATGTTGAAAAAATACTGTATAAGTGAAGGGGAAGGGAAGCTATGCCTTCAAATGACTGGTGGATATGAATTACTAAACCTATTACTTGGTATATGAAAAATAACTAATAATCTTTTTATTGCTTGTTTTATGAAAAATAATTTACCTAGTATGACATCACATGCGTTTTACTCTTCTTTTTCTTCTGTTTGGCTGCTGCTACATCCTCATCAACATGGTCACCTTTGTCTTTACTCGTTGAGAAGAGAAAGCCTTCTAGTACTTATTGAGGAGACGAAGCCTTGTAGTTTTCTATATAAGCTCCCCAACTCACCACATTCACTCTCACTCCTCACCCCCCTCACCTCGACTTCCCCACTGCCTCCAGATCAAAACTCTCTCTCTCTCTCTCTCTCTTTCTCTTTCTCTTCAGCAAGTACCCCTTAATTAGCAAATTCCACACAACACCTCAAAACTCTCAACCATCATGCCTAACGATCAACTTGACGTACATAATTTATACGTTTCAATACATGAATTCTTTTTCTTTCATTTTTGACATTTCTTGCTACTAAAAGGAATATTGATGTTGTATTTTGCAGATGAAGGCCACGAAAAAGAAAAAGAAAAAGAAGAGGCATGGTATCGTGGGTTAGCAGAAAGTTGGAATGGGTGGAATCGGTAAAAAGAGGTATAAATTTTTTACATCTCTCGTTTGTTGCTTTGTTGCTTTGTGATATTACACTTTTGGAATATGTTTTTATCCATTTTAGCCTAAATTATGTGTTTTTATCCATTTTAGCCGTACTCGTTGAGAAAACACTTCTATGGTACCCGTACTCATTGAGAAGACACTTCTATGGTACCCGTACCCGTTGAAAAGACAAATCTTTGTTGAGGAGACAAAAGATTTCTCATTTATTGTACTTTTCAGATTCCAAAAATATCCAAACTAAGCCATTATTTCATTTTGTATATTAATGTATGAATCAATATGGAAATAGTTTTTTATTGGATTGTATATAATGACAAACGTCTAATTTGGAAAGATCTCTACAAGGTTTCTCATTTACTCCACCGTCACCTCTTACATGTAAGTTTAACAGCAGTATACCCCAAAAAAACTACAGAATTTTGTAGTAGAAATAAAAACCTCCTTCTCTTGTGCCATGCTTGAATTTAAAATAAAAAAAATCCAAGTATCAAAACCAAGAAATCGATTTCCGAAGTGTGTAATGAAGTTGATAGTAGACACCCTGAAATTCAACCATACTACACATTAGTAATGTTTGAAGCAATTGCAAGGGAAAAAACTACACATTAGTAATGTTTGAAGCAGCAGATAGTTTCTAGGTATATATATTATTTCATGAATGAAGATCATAATATATTATTCCCAAATTCTCTCTCTCTCTCTCTCTCTCTCTCTCTCTCTCTCTCTCTCTCTCTCTCTCTCTCCAATGAAACCTGACAACTAAGACAATCAAATAAATGTACAAACGCAAAACAGCAAGCTTTAGCCTTTAGTTATTTCCCTACCTTCGGAGACTGCGACGCATTGGCTATGGTCATCAGGGGCCGACTGAAATGGGCAAAAAGCTGTGAGCCGGTTTACCTTCGCAAACTGGTTCAGGTCTGAAACGGAGCCCCGAACTGCATCCGTATTCTGCCCGATCTGATCGAGCCTGTGAGCCAGGAATAGAGAGTACCATGTAGCTGCTTCACAGAGCAAGTAAACCGCCATGGAATCGAATGGAGCTCTCAAGAGAAAACGTAGTCGTGTAAAAAAGCATCAACTCTCTCTCTCTCTCTCTCTAAAACTGTTGGAATCGGCGGTGGAAGGAGAGAGGAAGAGCAGCTTTGGGGTTTAGGGTTGTTTCAGTGAGGTGAGGTGGGCATAGACGTTTTAGTTCGTTAGATTTATAAGTCGGCCTCTTGAAGAATCTAACGGTCTAGAATAGGTATCAGAAGGCGTGAAAGTTGAGTTCTTACACACTGCACAAGTGTCCAAGCTCTGCAGGTTTGTTGTCTGCCCGTGACATGTGGTCTCTAGCTTGATAATGGAAGTAACAGCCAGAACTCAATAAGACCGTACTGTATCAGAACTCAATAACCAGCAGTTAGCTTTCTTTTATATATTCTGATGTTTGATTTGATGGATTGATTGATCCTCTCTCTGTGAAAACGTTAAAACATGTTTCAAAGAGAATCCAAATAGTTTGCAGTTGTTATGGAGGGCCCTATGAAAAAGTTAAAACCGTCCTCCTCCATGTTAGGTCAGTGCATGTTTAGTCTTTTCTTGTCTTTGGCTTCGGCATTCCCTGTAACCAAAATTAAAAAAAAAGGACACACCATAGTCTTTGGCTAGCACTCTGAAATGAACACCATTGACCATGAGCCGTGGGCGTTTGGGGAAGAGGTTTGTAATGCTTCTGCATTGTGAATAACTATTGTGGTTGTTTCCTGAATTATCCCTTTATTAAATATTGGCTGCTGCTTCTGGTTGAGCCACTGTACCATAAATTGGAGTAAGATAACCTTCTTTTGTTTTTTGGTCTGAAAGATAACCTTCTTAATTAGAACCCAGATAACTGTTATACCTACAGGTCTCCAGCTACATCTTCTACTCTATTAGTTTTGCTACTTACTTTTTCAGATCTGTGTACTTGGGTGGGTAGTGCCCCTATGATCTGAATTTCTACTAGTTTTCTACTTATAAAAGAAAACACTAGAGGACCTAGGTTTTGGATGTATTTTCTAAGTAACTCCATTTTTCTTAAAGCAAAGCCTAAAAATGTCTAATGCTTCTTTGGTTGCGACCTGTTGGTTTTTAGAAGAACAATAAAGTTATTTTATTTATTCAATAATAGATGTGTACAAGGCTTTATAGAGGAGTAGGCTTATTGGCCTTCAACAATTAGAAACTGTTTACTAGGCTTATTGGCCTCCTTCCTATTTTCTGGCTTATTGCCTCTTCTCTCTTAGTTCACTTATACAAGAGGCAACATCTATTTAGTGCCCGTTTGGCATTGCTTATTTGGGGTGATAAGTGATTTTTAAAAAAATTTGGGAAGCCCAGCCCGTTTGGTAAACTATGAGAAAATCACTTATTGTCAAAAATTGCTATGAGAGAAAGCTATAAGAGAAATCAGCTAATGAGGTGCTTTCATTTTCTGATTATGCAGGAATCAGTTTCGAAGAGACGCTGGGTTTAATGATTATGCTGCAATTTTTTTTTCTAATTATGCTGGAATCAGTACCAACAATACTTCTAACAAAAAGTTTACCAAACGCCAAACTGCTTTATCTTACAGCTGATTTCTCTCACAGCAAATCTGACAACGATTATTTTCACAGCACAGCAATGCCAAACTGGCCCTTATAGATATAGGCTGCCGACATTGCCCAAGTCGATGGACTTGGCTTTCTTCTCATAGCCAATAGTTCACAAGATTTTTATTAGGACTTTTCTAGGATGCCTACAACAATTATGTCTTAAAGCTTGACTTTGTCAAAGTTGGTGGATATTTCTTGAGATTTCTACTTTTATCTAGATTTTTCTAAATTCTTCAAGACAAGTGTGTATTATTATTATTATTATTATTATTATTATTATTTGAATTAGATGGGTTTCGATCAAGAATCATGTTTGTATTAGAGGGTGATTTCTTCCCTTCAGATGGACTTGCATTTTTGGCTGGATCAACCCTTATCAGCTTTGGTCCTTTTAGCATTCATTGATATGTCTAGGAGGTCCTTGGAATTGTGGGACATTTATATGCCTCCTAATTCTTCAGCTCCTTTACCCACCATATGACAAGTTTAATGATTTTTCATTTTTGTGCACGTGAAAGTTTCTTCCTTTGGCTGAGAAGCTCTTAGATATTGGGACAAAGTGACAGGGGGATTTGGGGATAAAGGGTTCTGGAGTAAAAGGTTGAAGATGATATAGCTTTTCAATGGTTAGAGAAAAGTTTGGAAATTGGAAAATGTGGGCCTGAAATCTCTGGCTCGTGCTAGCACTTGGTAGCTTGATTGACTGCCAACATCATCCCCAACCCATTATCGTTAAAAGAGCATACTTCTGTTGGGACTGAAAGATACTGTGCTTTGGTCTTGCAACTTCAATGCCCAAAAAATACCTCAGTGCACCCAAGTCCTTCATTTCAAGCTCTATTGCTTGATAATTTTGAAGCTATTTTGTTTTGGTGTGATGAGGCTGCCTTAACTTTCCAATTTACTTAACCTGCATGAACCTCTGCCAATGAGCCAACCTACAATTTTGATCCCCAGTCAGCCTGAAAAGACGAGGAAATTTTGAGCACAAAGGATAGACATGAAGTGATAAACATTAAAGTGGTGGATAAAGACCAGTTGATGGAAGTGATGACTAGACATGAAGTGATAACCTTAAAGCCGATGACAAAACAGGTTATCAAGACAGAGGCTCTAGTACCCGATGAGGAGACAAAGCATTGTTGGGTCCTCAAATTTGCTTGTTTTTTTGTTTTCTATAGGCTGCCGACATTGTCCAAGTCGGTGGACTTGGCTATCTTCTCATAGCCAATAGTTTACAAGATTTTTATTAGGGCTTTTATAGGATGCCTACAACAATTATGTCTTAAAGCTTGACTTTGTCAAAGTTGGTGGATATTTCTTGAGGTTTCTACTTTTATCTAGATTTTTCTAATAAATTCTTCAAGACAAGTGTGTATTAAATTTAACACTACTTATACGCATTATTATTATTATTATTATTATTATTATTAGAGGGGTTTCAATCAAGAATCATGTTTGTATTAGAGGGTGATTTCTTTCCTCCAGATGCACTTGCATTTTTGGCGTTCATTGATATGTCTAGGTGGTCCTTGGAACTGTGGGACATTTATATGCCTCCTGATTCTTCAGCTCCTTTACCCACAATATGACAAGTTTAATGATTTTTGTGACTGTGATTGTGCCTCTTTTTATTTATTTTTAATAAATATATTTTGCACAAGATACACCAAATCATTTTCATTTTCTTCTTTGTATACCAAATCCCTAATTTTTTCTTAGGAGGGATAGTAGACTTCCAAATCACTTTAGCAGGCTGGAACATTGAAAGGGATTAATTATCACATAGAAAACTAGGAAATCTTTCCTCGCCACAGGTTCCAATTGCCTCGCTACATCTCTACAGCGAGGAAAATGTGTTCCTCCCTCGGTCGACGGTGAAGCCCCGTCATAGAAGTCTGTAGAGAGGAATGTTCACGTTTCCTTGCTGAATCCTTTCTGCGACAACTTAACTATTTCCTCGCCAAATCTCTATAGCGAGGAACTCTATCATCGCTAAAGGTCATTTAATTTCTTGCGATAAGTGATGAATGAGGAAAATATTTTCCTGTATATCCTACCACGAGGAAACTATTTCGTCCCTAAAGATAAAATATCGTCGGTAATTGTGATGTTTTATTGCGACGAATACCACAAGTTCCTCGCTACATCTCTACAGCGAGGACATAGGTTTCCTCGTGGGATGGACGCTAAAGCCCCGTCGTAGAAGCCTGTAGAGAGGAATGTTCACGTTTCCTCGCTGAATCCTTTAATGCTTTAATTAGTAATTAAGGTAGGAAAAGCAAAATATTCTTTCACATTAATGCTTTAATTAGTAATTAAGTATGAGGTTCTGCGTGTTGTTTTTGGGATGGGAAAGATTAAACAGCTTGTTGTTGTACTGTTGTGATTATAATTTACCTTTTGGCTTGTTTTATGAAATATCCAGTTACCCAAAAAAAAGCTACGATTTGTAATTGTGGAATCATAGTTGGTCGCCAATACTTAGTGTTTCATCACAAAACCCTTGATCAAATTTGATATTCTTAAACAAATCAAATCATAATATAGCATGATAGATAATATGATCATCATTATAAATTGCAGACTAGTCTACAACGTGAATCCAATTTGTAACTAGTATATTTAAACAAATAAAATCATAATATAAGCTAACATGATCAAAATTATATGTTATGTATTGCTTTTTTTCACTAAAGTTATGCATTCTTATCAAAATATCGCCTTGAGAATGCTTTCTGTGTGCTCGTTATTTTTCTCCTTCGTGAGAACCTCCACTACAAATACACTAGACACTATCTCTCCAAATCAATATATTAGAGATGATCAAACTCTAGTTTCAGCAGGTGGAACCTTTCAACTGGGATTCTTCCTATGGTATGTTTATATACCTCGTGTTATTTCTTCTTCGGTTCTCTCATTCAAACTAAATATCTGAG
Organism: Prunus yedoensis; assembly: GCA_005406145.1. Classification (NCBI taxonomy): domain Eukaryota; kingdom Viridiplantae; phylum Streptophyta; class Magnoliopsida; order Rosales; family Rosaceae; genus Prunus; species Prunus yedoensis. The sequence continues at coordinate 7,569 of BJCG01003879.1, read as the reverse complement.
TTTTGTATTTGAGATGAAAAATATGGGGCAGCTGACCTTTTTTTTTTTTAGCTTACGGCTTTCCTATTCTCTTCTGAGCATATTTTGGTACCAAGTTTAAAAAAATAACCCGTTGGCAATTAATTAGAACAGCTAGGCATGCGTGCATGCAAAAGTAGAAATCAAATTCATTCAAAGTTTACAACCAGGCAGGAGGAGGTAGCTAGGGAATCTAAATGACTGAAAAAGAATGACTCTATAATAAAGGTCATGTAGAAAGACAAAAAATACTCAAATGCCAGGATCAACAACACAGCTTCTCAATGCTCAAGCAGCAAAATGTTCTCACACAGACACGGAAGAAAATAGAAGGAAGAAGACTGAAGCAAAAAACTCAGAGAGAATGGAGAGAAAAAGCTAAAGCAACCTCACATATTAATTCACCTTCAATAATAAAAAGTTTTCCTAGAACACTCATTACAAAATAGAGACAACGTCTCTTTGAGAGACCCAGAGACTTTCCAGCTAAAAAGAAAAAAGTTGCCTAGAGAACAGCATGCTTAATAAAGTAATCTTTCCACTTTGGCAATTAATTATGGCCCGCAATGCCTCTTTAGTTTTCTTGCAAGCAATGGATGTACACGTTCCCATCCAATTTTAATAAAGTACTCTTTCAACTTTGGAAAAAAAATAGAGAGCTCATTGAACCAATAAACAAAGCAAACCTAGCGGACAATGTTCTATACAAATGGATAAAGTATAAAATTTCGCTTTGGATTCTTTGGCTTGTTTAACTTTCAACAGGTCAGGTGGGTGGATGGCAGTGACATAATTAGCCATGCATATTCTCGACAATCTAATTTTCTACTCTCTGCTGCTACTGTTTCAGTGGTGGTGGGACAAAAGGAGCCGTACGATCCCTTGGAATACCAGAAGTTTGGCTGTGGACTCCATGAACTACCCTTTGGACAGCAGCTGAATGAGCTCTTGTGTGCACACCAGGTGCTCGACGAAAGTCCCAGCCGATTTGCCTTGCTCTGCTGTGCAGCTGCGATGCACGCTGCGTGTAATATATATATATTTTTTAAATGAGCCTTGCCAAATGATGTCATTTACTGACCTAGCCTTAAAACGACGTCCTTTTTATAGCTAATTCCACAAGCCCGATACTTCACCCCAAATTTATTTGTTGTCTCCTCCAACCCTCAATCTTCCCCAAACTCTCAACCCCATTTTTGCTGCTGCCGTCCCAATTCAAATAAGTTATAAGCACAATCTTTATTTGTTTATTTAAGATTATTTTATGAAGGGTGTGGAAGTGGAGTCCTTCTTTATTTGTTTATTTAAAAGTTAGAATATGGCTCAGCCCTTACACTCTCCTGATGCTTCCCATGTTTGTTATTTACTTTAATATATTCAAAAAATTTATTTGTTTATGTGTCATTTAGTAAAGTAATAAGGGCATTATGGAAAAAATTAAAAAATCATTAAAAGAAACCGGCTGTTTTTTGAAAAGCAGCTTTGAGAAGCTGGGTCCAAGGGTTTCTCAAAGCTGGGTCCAAGGGTCCAACTTGCTTTGAAAAACTGCTTTGAATGACCCGATGTTATGTGTGCAGAGAGATAATTTCCTTTTCTTTCTTTTCATTTTTTTTGCTGGGCTAAGAAAAAAAAAAGCAAAATACCTTGTGGAGGGATTGCGAGAAGAATGCGTGGTCGGCGTCGCTGAAGGCAAAAGGTGGAGAGACCTTTCTACTAACCAAGACTGCATGTACATTATAGTATAATAAGTTCAAGGTAAAAAAATTGAAAGAACAAAAAAATTCTTGGAACCATAATTCACTACTACAAAAATGGAAAAAGACGACCAGAAAAGACGACGGTATAAGATAAAACCGTCGTTGTATTTAAACAGACGACGGTATAAAAAAAACCTGTCGTGGATAAGTTCCTTACTGTTGAATATTTTTAAAAGACGACGCATACAAATAAAAAAGCGTCGTTTTTAAAAAGGATTTCTTCAGAGATAAAATCTGACCAAAAAACAACGACAGCAGGTATGAATCCACCGACGTAGAAAATAAAGACGACAGTTCACCAAAAAACCTGCCGTGTTAACTCCTAACTAAACACGACCAACTGTTCTTAATCCGCGTCGTATAATATAATGGAATCCACGTCTGTATACTACGACGGTGCATTCTCTGTAAACCGCCGACTTATTATTTTGAGTATACTACGACGGTACCTACAACACTACTGTCGTTTTTATTTACCACGTCCTAAGTTCAAATTACCGTCGTATTTGTTTAGTTTATACGTCTGCCTTCTCTGTAAAACGCCGTCTTATTTTTATAGCTTTTTAAAATTAATTAATTTTTCTTTTATTTTGGTAATATCTTTCTTAACACAAAACAAAATTTAATTCTCAATCCTCAACAACATTTTCATCTTAAAAGGCAAAATCTCTTCGTGTTAATATTGATCAATATTTACACAATATATGTACACAAATTTGGCAAATACATCGTGGTTTCTTTTCTGCCTTCACCCTCAGCTTGTTCAACTGTTTCTTCCTCTCATATGCAAGCTGGGCCCTCTCCTTCCTCTTGTTCTCAAGCTCCTGCACAGCCACAGATGAATATCTAATAATTTCAGAAAATCAAAATCAACAAAGTATGAAAAGCTCACTCCTCGATTCCCATTTTCATCAAAATCAACTGTTTCTTCAAAACTCCTGTGTAGCAAGGGTGGAACCAGACTTAGAACCTGTTGTGGGTTGTGCCCTCGTATGCCTTCAAATGGGCAAGTGCGGCTGCAAACCCATGCAGGTTCTAAGGCTGGTTCCACCCTTGCTACACAGGAGGAATGATTCTGCAAACCCATGGGAAGTGAGGAATCATTCTGCAAACCCATTTGCTTTCAGAAAGACAAGTGAGGGTTAAAAAACGCGTGAAAAAATGCTATTTAAACAAAATAACCGTAAATATCCACGTCGGTTATAATATAAATACCGACGTCATATTTGAATAATCAACATCATAACTACATCGGAAATCCAAAAGTCATTTGGCGCGTATTAAAAAGATAACTACATCGGAAATCCAAAAGTCATTTGGCGAGTATTAAAAAGAGAACAGAACCAAAGTAACCACGTCGGTTTATTAAAATACACAGTCGTTGAATTTATAAGTACAACGTCAGTTTAGAGAAACAAAGCGCCGTCATAACCACGTCGGAAATCCAAAAGTCATTTGGCGCGTATTAAAAAGAAAACGACGTCGTTTTCAGAACCGCAAAGTAACCACGTCGGTTTATTACAATACACAGTCGTTGAATTACAAGTACAACGTCAGTTGAGAGGAAAAAAAGCGCCGTCATAACCACATCGGAATTCTAAAAGTCTTTCGGCAGTTGTGATAACCACGTCATTTATGAATTATCTACCGTCGTTATAAATAAATAATACGGCGGTTTTTAAATAACAACGTCGTTGTATTGAACTCTGGGAAAATATATAAACTTTTCGTCACCTGACCTAATATTTTACGGTTTCACTTCCCGATAAAGTATCGTAGTTTCCCTCTCATTTCCCAAATCACCATTTTCGTCACCTGACCCTAGCATCATCGTCTGAATCATCGTCTTCATCGTCCAATCACCATTTTGGTCTTCGTCTTCGTCGGAAGGAAACATTCTTTGCACGCCGGTGTTATTCAAGGTTTTTTCTCACTCTCTTCCCTTTTTTTACTTTTCATTTGCATGCCGTAGTTGTCTGGAAACAAGATTCTGTCAAATTGAAGAAATCTTTCCACTGGTTTTGATTAAATACATAAGTAGATACTCTCACGACGCCAAAAGACGACAGTTCTGTCTTGTTTTCGACGATGGAATGGACACACCACGACGGCCGTAATGCAAACTGCATGACGGTGGCTAAAAACCGTCATAGTGTGACAATTAATACGTCGGAAACAAGATAAAACCGTCGTCTTGTAATTTTAAAACCACGTCGGTTATTGTTAATAACCGACGTAGTTTATGCACATTTACGTCATGAAATATATAAAACCGTCGTCTTATTTTCATTCATGATCTAAGAGATCGTTTAATAGGACGTCACTTTTTAGTGTTACCGTCGTTGTTTTGTATTATTACGTCGTTTATTTTTAATAACCGACGTTGTTTTCTGGCAGATTAATCAAAAATGGTTTCGAAATCTCAAACAAGGAAGCTGAAGCGTCAAAGGCCACAACAGGTTCAATGGCACAAGGGGATGAACCCAAAACAGGTTCAGTGGAACTTGAAAAATCAACTCAAAGCAAACCCTCGAAGAGGATGAGATTTTCCTCAACCTCTGAGAAAGACTCGAGCACAGCCACATTTGTTGAGGAGCCAAAATCTGGCCGCGGTATCAGCACAATGAGCCGTGTTGTGAAGAGGAAAATTGGGAAGGTTAAGCCTGTGGTTGAGTTCAATAAAGATGGCAAACCACATGGCGAGGTTGCTGTTGAGATGCAGTCTTACATTGGTGTTTTGGCACGCACCAGAGTCCCTCTTGTGGACAAGAAATGGAAACAATTACCCAAGGACGTGAAGGAGCAGATTTGGAAGCTGTTCAAATGTCCTATGTTATTGGGGATAGTTACAAGAACTTGTCTTGTCATCTGCCGCCAAAAAATGGAAGGATTTCAAGTATAACGTAACTAAGCAATATATCCTTCCATTCGCACAAGACAAGGAGAAACTTAAAAGAAACCCCTGCGCTTTATAAGTTCATAGAGAAATCGCAATGGGATGCCTTCGTAGCTTCAAGGTTAACCCCAGATTTTGAGGCTAAGCATACTGAGCAGAAGGAGAGGAGGGAGAAATTGGAGTACAACCATAGGTTGTCTAGAAAAGGGTATGTTGGTTTGACGGACCAATTGGTAGAAACCATGCCCGAAGGTCAAGAAATCGATCGAGCTGTTCTGTGGAAGAAAGCAAGAGAAGATAAACAGGAACATCCCTGATCCAAAGGCTGCAGAGAAGGAAACATCCCTAAATTTGAAAAACAGAGTGTTTTTATTTTGGTATAGACGTCGTTTATATTTACATAAGCGACGTTATAAAATGACACCACGACGGGCTTTAATTACGGACGTTTAAAAGTGAATAGGACGTCGGTTTTTGAATAAAGTAGACGTCTAGATAGAATTATATGACGGTTTATGAACTGCATTTTGTTTTAAGTTACTCACGCACACACTCTCCCTCTCTCTGTCGATTTCACTGAATTTTGTGGTGCACAATTCTGGAAAGAATGCATATTTCAATCGAGTTTTTTCACTTCTTCATTTAAAACTTACGACGGTTTTATCTTATCTAGACGTTAGAATGATTATACAACGACGGTAATTTTGTGCAGCCGTATGGAATTGTACATCTACGTCTGTTGTTTAATAATCCGTCGTCTTACTTTGATACTACGACGGTTTTTATTTATGTCTTAATCTGTTTTATTTTGAATATACGACGTATTTTTATATACCGACGTTATAAACAACGACGGTATTTATATACAGACGTTTTAAATTAATACCACGTCTGTCATTTAATAAAAACCGTCGTTGTTTATAATTTACAAAGTCGGTATATGTATCTGTCATACACCCTGCTCAGGTTCTAACAATCTCTCTTTCTCTCTTTAGGATGATTTGCAAAAGCAAGTCTCCGAAGGCACTCTGACTGTCTCCGGGAGCAATGATATCTTGACTCTGGCTTTGGGAACCCCGGAGCATGGTGGGAGAGTCAGAGGAGCTGGTGCTGGCGTTACCCCAACTCAGTTCTTCAATTTGCCGAAGCAGCAGAGAGTGAAATTTGGTGACAAATTGAAGGAAAGTGTGAGGGAGGCAGTCAGAGAAGAGACCTTGAGGATTGAGGCGAAGTCAAGGGAAACTATAATGGAAGCAGTCAGAGCAGAGAGGGAGGCTTTGTTGGCATATATCCGTCAACTAGTTCCTAATTTTGATCCCAGCCAGATGCTCCAAACCCCAATTTCTCCAAGGACTCCAATTCCTCCAATTATTTTACCCCCTCAAGATCAAAGCCCAAAAAATCCAATGTCTGATAAGGCAAGCTGCTCTGGGGCCACTAATATCAGACCCCTAGCTTTGGAATTAGAAGATCCGAAGCCTGAAGCTGATACTGCTGCAAAGAGAAAGAGGACACGGTAAAATCTCTGCTATTTTCTATTTCTGCTTTTTAAATTTTAAAAAGACGTCGCTCCTTTTAATAGCCGACGTTTAAAATTTATAACGACGGTATATACGTCTGTTTCTTACAAGACACGTCGTGTTTCGTTAAATACCACGACGCTTTTATAAACCGTCGTCTATTTCATGATTTCATTAACTGTATTTATATTAGACGACCTTTCTATAGTATAGCGACGTTATAAATTCAATACAACGACGGTTATCTATTTACCGACGTGTATAACCTTTCCACCGTCAGTATTAACTAGAAACCGTCGTTTATATTATATACCACGTCTGTTTTTTGTTTTAGTTAGAGTCGTTTATTTTAGTTCACACACAAACTAACTTATATTTCTTTATTAATTTCTTTAAACAGGATCTCTCAAAGCTAGACATGCCACCTCCTCTTTTAGCCTTATGCCAACATTTCCAGACCAAGTTGTTGCCTGGTAACGAGGCTCTAACAATTCACATGCCCAAGGAAGTGTTTGGCATTGAGCATGATACCTTCCTCTTCACTGAAGATGTTTTGCAGTTTGGTTCCATGGTTGAGATAGGAACCACAGTGATATCATATACATGAGGTAATTCTCCCTAATCCCATTTTGTTTTACATTTTCCTTTCTTTTAAATTAAAATCTCATTTAATTGACTTTCATATATTTAGGTTCCTATTTGACTATTTAAAAATGGCAAATGTAAACCTTGTTGGCCTCGTGGACCCTGGGCTAGTGAGCTCTGGAGCTGGATCAATATCAGACCGAATAAAAAACCTGTCAAACCGCCTGAATACAGCAGATGGGAATCAATTTTTCTTGGTCCCTTATAATCCAGGGTTAGTACCATTTAAAGTATTTTCCTGAGCTTCTAATATTTTTCTTTCTAATATGAATCATTATGTGCAGGGGTCATTGGGTGATGGTAATTGTGAGACCATTAACGGAGACTGCCTATTACATGAATTCACTGCCAAAACGCATGGTTGACGACGAAATGAAAAATATAGTGAATACGTAAGTTGATTTCTTCTGATTTATGATTTTTCCTATAAAGTATTTAAATAAACGACGGTTTTTACTAATACCGACGTTATTATAAAATATAACGACGGGAAGATATTACCGACGTTTTAATTTAACTACCACGTCAGTATTTTCTTAAAAACGTCGTTTTAATTTAACTACCACGTCGTTTGCGTTTTATTTAAGAACGTTTTAATTTTTTCTGCTCAATTTTTTGTCATACGACGTTTTTTACTCTTACCGACGTTATAACGTTACACAACGACGGTTAGGTTTTACCGCCGTTTTAAACAAAATATAACGTCTTGGTTAAAAAACTCCGTGTTTGACTG
>BJCG01003878.1:0-40910 GCA_005406145.1 Prunus yedoensis | reverse complement strand
GAAATCAGAGAATTCCCCCAGTTACAGTGAAGAGTTATATAACTTGGCATTCGGCCCACTCCGAGCAGAATTGTTCTCAGGTTGCCATGTTAACGGCGTTAAGTTTTTAGGTAATGCACGAGATGACAAGTTGTGTACGCAAAGCAGCGGTGTCCATGTTCCAGGTGGAGGCGAAAGTACAGACATTGATTTATATGGCAAACTCACAACTGTCGTGCAATTGCTTTACAAAGACCGATACCAAGTGATCATGTTTAAGTGTCGATGGTTTGATAGGAACCCAAATAGGCAGGGAAGTATTAAAATCGATCATGGGTTACTATCTGTGAACATGAGCAGAACTTGGTATGATGACGACCCTTACATTTTGGCAAACATGGCAAAACAAGTTGTGTATCTAAATGACCCTAAAGCGGGGAACGATTGGAAAGTTGTTCAGCAAATGGATCAGAGGAACGTGTATGCTATACCAGAACTAGACCCATCGGACAATGACGTCGACGTCGTTGACCAACGTTTAGACTCTTCCATGGAAAATGATGCACATACACTTCTCGATACAAATGTTGTTCAAGAACCATTTCAGATTGACGGAGTGTCTTCAAGAGAAATACCGATTCAGTCAATTACAATTGACCTCGGTGATCTTCCGCGATACGATCCAACCATGGGGGACAACAACGACGATGATGTACTTATGGAGGAGGAGAGGAGAGAGGAGGAAGAGGATTGGGAGACGGATAGTCATGATAGTGATGATAACGAAGGTTATTATAGTTCATCTGATGAATAATGTAATTTATTTGTAATTTAATGAAATGTACATGTTTTCTCTTTGTGTCAGTAACTTTTCCTAATTAACGTCTATATTTGCATAGAGTTTTGTAACAAGACGAATGAATAAAGGTACGACAAAATACAAATATAGTATGAAAAAATATAAATATAGTATGACAATTATATGCTTTATCATATAAATATATGCTTTATCACGTCCCCTAAAACAAGTTATGATCATCTTTGCTTATATAGTAAATACAAATATAGTATCAACAAATATTTACACTAAATATCAATTTAATTTTTAAAAATAAAAACAACATTTTGCGCGACGAATAAATATAATGGCGTCGCCCAAACACCTTTGCGCGACGATTATGTCTGTCTCGCAAGAATAATTGTCCCAAAAATTTTACAACTGTCCGGGAATAGTTTCAAACTATCTCTTGCGCGACGGAATACCAGCGTCGTTATAGTAACCCTTGCGCGACGGAATAAATATAATGGCGTCGCACAAACATCTTTGCGCGACGATTATATCCGTCTCGCAAGAATAACGGTCTAAAAAAATTTACAAGTGTCCGGGAAAAGTTTCGAAGTGTCTCTTGCGCGACGGAATAATACCTGCGTCGTTATTTTAACCGTTGCGCGACGATTCTTCGTCTCGCAAGGTTAATTTTCCCAAAAAACACAAGTGTCAGGAAAAAATTTAAAACTGATATTTGCGCGACGAAAGAATATAATGGCGTCGCCCAAACTCCTTAGCGCGACGATTATATCCGTCTCGCAAGAATAATGGTCTAAAAAAATTTACAAGTGTCCGGGAATAGTTTCGAAGTGTCTTGCGCGAGGAATAATACCTGCGTCGTTATTTAACCGTGGCGCGACGATATTCTTCGTCTCGCAAGGTTAATTTTCCCAAAAAAAACAAGTGTCGTTAAAAATTTTTAAACTGATCTTTGCGCGACGGACAATGGCTGTCGTGCAAACTTTTTACAGGCGAAATATGTTCTTCGTCGCGTAAACAAATTTAATTTTTTTAAAAATACTTCTATACATGACACTTGGAATTTTAACTCAGTATTCACTAGTATAAATAATTTGAAATGAAGATCAAACTCTGTCATTGGATACATATAGGGTGAAGGAGTGTATCCGTAAAAAATCTTCGAAATCGGGATAAAATTTACCGTTAAATCGTGATTTTTCCTTTATAACCGTTGAAAACTTTTCTCCCGTTACGCAATCTATATACCTTTTTTTTTTTCGATTTTCGGCGTATACGATCTCTAAGTAGAAACAAACAAGTGTGACGGCTGGATCGATAAAAAAAGTTTTCTATAATGCGTATACGATTCACACAATATAGCCACTAACTATTAAAGTTTATATATAAACTTGTTAAGTATAACAAGATTTTGTGATATCCACTACTGTAAATAATTTGAAATGAAGATCAAATACTGTCATTGGATTCATGTTGGGTGAAGGATTGTATCCGTAAAAAATTATCGAAATCAGAGTAAAATTGACCGTTAAATCGTGATTTTTCCATTATAACCGTCGAAAACTTTTGTCCCGTTACTTGATCTCTATACGTTTTTTTTTCCCCATTTTTGGTGTATACGATCTCTAAGTATAAGCAAATACGTTTGACGGTTGGATCGTTGAAACTAGTTTCGTAGAATGTGTATGCTATCAAAACAATTTGTTTCAAATTTTATACAAGAAATTGCGCGACGAAAACTGACGTCGCGCAAAACGAGTATATGCGACGAACCAAACTTTAGTCGTCGCGCAAGGGTGATGATGTCGTTTAGGGTTTTACGTGATCAGGGTTCAGGGTTCAGGGTTTTAGGGTTTAGGGTTTAGGGTTTAGGTTTTAGGGTATGATGTTTACGCGACGCAAAATTTGTTCCCGTCGCGTAAGGTCGTGAAAATTTTGGCGGTTTAATTGCCGCTTCTGCAACGACTTTGCGCGACGTGGACGTTGTTCCGTAGCGCAAAATTAATATTTTCAGTTTTGCGCGAAAATTTTAATCGAAAACGCACCGTTTAGACACTTTACTGATTTGCGCGACGAAGTTAGTATATTCCGTCGCGCAAAGATCTGATAATAATTCGACAGTTTCAGACCTTCTGGTTCATTCTCGCCGCCGCTCCCTCTTCTCTCTCTCTCCTCCGGCCACCACCTCAACTCTCCACATTAACGACCGGGCGATCACCGCCAACGAACTCAGACCTTTCCGAGGCGCCGCCGCGGCTTGATTGGGTTCGAGAAACCGGCGGGAATTTATCCGGTTTTGGGCGAATATCTCCGGCTTCGTTCTCCCTCCTCTGGCCTCCAAATCTGACGAGTGAGGTATGCTTTTCCCCCTATTTTTTGTTATCTAGCTGATGGTTGGGTAGGATTTGTGAAATTTGTTGTGTACGTTGTCTAATTTTTAACTAAGATTTTGGCCGGATTTCGGGATGAAATTCCGGCCACTTCCGGCCATTTTTTGGCCTATGTCCGAGAACAAAACTGCCTCTATTCGATGTCCTGAACCTAGGGTAGGAAGATTGGCCCTTCATTTTGAGATTTTTCCGGCGATCGTTATCGCTTTTTCACATCCAAGCGCTGCTGCCGCGTCTGGCAGCGCTATGGAACTGTAGCAAAATCACATTGTGTCCCAATGCGATCCCCTACTTGTCATGAGCGTGTAGGTGTGTTCGGTTTCCAATTTGGATACCGTTTCAGCCTCGAATGGATTTCGCCTATTGTACGATTTAACGGTTTGATTTGTTCGGACCATTGGATGAAACTCAAACTCACGTATGATGTGCCTTGTATGTCTAGGATCGTATAGGATTCAACGGATTGTGGATTGGAGTCCCGGATACTCCGAAATCGCAAACCGTACACCAACATATATGCGTTAATTAAATTTGTAATATTGTTAAAATATGCTTACTTTATATATTGGTAAATTTGATTTATTTGTATGTTTGTTAGCTTAGTATATATAATGACCCTAAATTGGAATAATTTTTATGTTTTATAATTAATGAAGAATGTTTTATTTTTTGTTATATTTATTTGTTTTATTTGTTATATTTGTTATATTTGTTATTAGACGTTGACTCTATTTTAAATGAAATGAAATAAATGTTATATTTGTTATTTTGTTGTATTCCAGTAACTATTGTTTTTAAACTTTGGTGCTTGTTTTTATTGCAAGATGTCTAACCTAATCAGCAGAAGTCATAAGCCGGTGCAACCTTCACGTAGTTTGCCTCCCCCGACTATGATGTCACCTCCCTCTGGCCCACCACAGCTGCCGACTTGCCAGTGGGTCCCAGTGCCCCCCATGTGCCGGCGTCATCAGAGTCATCAGTGGCGCAACCTATGAGCGCCAGGCGGCGTCATCGCCTTTCCAGCACCACCGACGCCACTTCGAGCGGACCAGGTAAAGATTTCCTTCAACTACAGATGTTTCGTACCAATATTTTAGTCAAATTTGTTAACTAACATTAATTTCATATTTCTTTGCAGCTAAGAAGAACACCGGGGACCGTGTCGCCAATTGGCTACATCGAAGGTCACCCGGGTGAACAACTCTCGTATCAACATCAGATACGACGATCGTCATCGGGCTGCCCCAACGGCAGACCAACATAGCTCATTGGCGCACGATGTTGGTGCAGTCGTTCGGACCTATTGTCCGATGAAATGGAAGTCTTGGAAGGCCATGCCTGATGCGGTGCATAACGAGATGCATGGACACCTGTCGGTATGTATCTTACATTTTAATTGTTTTTCCTTCCAATTTTATATATTTTAAATATTTAATGTATGTATTTTATTGTAGATGAACTACAATTTAGAGAATGTCAACGATGAGTTGTTGGGGTACATCAACAGACTCTTCGCTGATAGGTACAAGCAGTGGAAGAGCGACCTGCACCACCACTTTCAGGCATTTGATGATCCGCAGGCTGCTCTTCAGGAGGGTTGCCCGAAGGAGCTTGAGGGGCGGGAGGATAGTTGGCAGTGGCTCTGTGGTCATTTTCAGGAGGCTGATTATGTGGTATTTTTTATATTAAGTTCAAAATTATTACACATTCTTACTAATGTTTATTTCATTTTTTAATATTTCATTTCAATTTCAAATAATACGTTTTTTTTGTATAACAGAAGATGGCTAAAGCAAATAAGGGCAATAGGGAGAAGAAGACTCTTCTCCATCATTCAGGTTCCAGGCCCTTCTCCTATAGGATGGATGCGCGACGTCGGGTAATAATAAGTCGTTTTTATTTAATTTTTAATATGTCATTAATGTTAATTTCTTTTTTTTTTGTACTAACATTTTTACTCTTGTTCAATTTAGGAGGGGTCCAAATTCCCAGAGATTGACGTCTTCGGCGACGTTTATGTTCGACCTGGGAATGAGTTGGCGGAGTCCCTTCATGTAAGTAGTCTTTAATTTTAATGATTTTTTACGCGTTCAAGTTTCATAGTTATTATATAAATGTTTTTTTATTTTATGTTATGTTAAACAGACGACCATGATTGAGAAGAGCCAGTTGGTTCTTCAGGAGTCCGCCTCCCAGCTTCCTCCTGATACGCCGCTCGAGTCTGTGGCTCCTCCAGAGGATGCGGGGTTTCAAATCTTGACGGACACCTTGGATCAGACTTTGGGGAGGCGGCCAGGGACATACTGTCGAGGGATGGGGAATGCCCGGCGGCGGGAACCTAGATCCCGTTCATCGTCGCAGTCAAATAGTGTTTTGACAGCAAAGGTGGCCCAGCTTGAAACCCAGATGGCCCAGATGGCTCAGATTATACAGTCCATGGCCCAGTCCGGCGTTCCCGTACCATCTTTTGTTCCCCCGTCCACCTCTGCGCATGGCCACCAAACCTCTGCCCCTGTCCCCAATGTCCAAACCTCCGAGCCGCATTTGCCAGACGAGGAAGTAGATTTAGCTTCATTGTTTAATTAGTTTTTTACTTTCTTAATTACATTTTAAATATTTCTCTTGTATATTATACATTTATATTATGTTTTAAAAAACTATTTTCTCTTCATTACATTTTTCAATTGCAATTTGATTTAATTATAAAAATAAAATAAATCAAAATTCTTTTTTTCACATAAATTAAAAAAAAAATTAATTACTAATATTTGCGCGACGAATAAATGACCCGTCGCGCAAATCACGTTTTAAAAAAAAAAAACCATAAAAATAAATCGTAAACGAAAATAATCCTCGGTTTGCGCGACGGAAGTATTTGTCCCCTCAAGAAAATGCGACAAATAAATCTTTGTCGCGCAAGGGTTTGAGTCACGATCCGTATTCGTCGCACAAAGTATTTGCAACGACGAAATATTTGTCGCGCAATATTTTTTGCGCGGCGAGACTTTGTCGTCGCATTATGTTCTTGCAACGTCTGTTACTTTGTCGCGCAAACAGTAGTGCGACTGATTATTGTCGTCGCGCATAGTTCCTGCAACGCCTGTATCCTCGTCGCGCAAAATAATGAGCGACGGAATGTTGTCGTCCCTGAACTATTGGCGCAACGAAGGGTTATACGCGACGATTTTATAGTTTTGTCGCGCAAAGGCTTTCGTGACGGTATTTGCGCGACTGATTTGCGCGACGATACATCTGTCTCTATTGTCTGCGCGACAGATTTGTTCTTTGCGCGACCATTTTGTATTCGTCGCGCAAACGCTAAAATGTAGTAGTGTGTGTTCGTGCATCTGCCTCTACTGTGTTTGTGCCTCTGTTGTCTTCGTGCATCTGCCATATTTGTGTCTGTGCTGTGATCTGTTGTATACCCTGCGTGATTTGTTGAGTTTCTGCTACAATCATGGGTGATTCCATTGTTGGTGCTACTTGCTTCTGCAAATTTGCATGTTTCTGACTCTATTCCAGGTACTGGCTCTAATACTTGGATAATTGACACTGGTGCTTCTGATCATATGACTTATAATGCTAAATTTTTTATGAGTTGTCTAGTAACACCCGTGACCCATACATAACTAGTGCTAATGGTTTGCCCTCTCCAAGTACTGGCGAGGGCACCATTTCTCTCACCCCAACTCTGTCCTTGTCTCGTGCGTTATTAGTTCCCAATATCCATTGTAACTTGTTATCTGTTGGTCGCTTACTTGATACACTTAATGCTTCTGCTACTTTCTATCCTACCCATTGCTCTTTTCAGGATCTCAAGACTCACGAGGTGATTGGGCATGGTAAACGGATAAGAATAACGAATATATAATAAAGAAATATATGAATGACAGGCAATATATCACTGAATCTTACCCATGGATGCTTTGGCAGCTTCAATAATCTCCTTTGCCTTATCTTCATACCCAACAATATCAGTTAAATCTGGACAATCTTGACTTGTCTTCAATACTTTTTGCCACTTTAATTAGCATAGAGATAATTGTCAGTGACAATTTTTCCCAGTTCAGGAAAATGCCAAGAGTACCATTCTCTAAGGAGAATTTAAAACAAGAATAAGCATGAATATCATTTCTATGCTCTTTTTTATTATAAAAAAAAAAAAAAACTCATCACAATCAACAAGCTCTTCCAGAAGATGCAGCTGGTTAACCGTTATATATATATATATATTATATTTTATATATATATATAAGATGTGTGTGTCAATGCCAGTGTCATACCTGAATCTCAGGGAGAAGGAATTGATAACTTTATCAAGGTTGAATCACCGTATTGTCAACTCGGTCAAGATTAAACTTGACCTTGCCCCTGCTGTAACTGCTGCCGACACCGAAGTCGGGCTTGTCCAAGTCCACAGGCTGAAAAAGAGAAAAAGCAACAGAAAGAATAATGTCATTAAATCTTTAACCCACAACACAAGAAAAACAAAAACTAATAGACATTTATAATGATAAATAAATAAAATGTAGGATGTGAATACAGCAAAATTTCAAAGCTTTAGGTCCTTGATAAACCTATCAAAATGCAGCTGCACTCCACGAAGCAGCTCATGAACAAACTCATTACTTTGGCAAGGAATTTTAGTCACTTAAAAGATGTGAGAACCAATCTGTTTAGGGTTTAGCCACTCCCAAACTGAACTTTGGCTTCTTACCCTCCTTGACTTTTGGGAGATTAAGTTCCAAAAACTACCTCAACTCATCAATCAGACACCCTGAAATTCAACCATACTACACATTAGTAATGTTCGAAGCAATTGCAAGCAAAAATACTACACATAGTAATGTTTGAAGCAGCAGATAGTTTCTAGGTATATATTATTTTATGAATGAAGATCATAATATATTATTCCCAAACTCTCTCTCTCTCTCTCTCCAATGAAACCTGACAACTTAGACAATCAAATAAATGTAAAAACGCAAAACAGCAAGCTTTAGCCTTTAGTTATTTCCCTACCTTCGGAGACTGCGACGCATTGGCTATGGTCAAGGGCCGACTGAAATGGGCAAAAAGCTGTGAGCTTGACCACCTTCGCAAACCGGTTCAGGTCTGAAACAGAGCCCCGAGCATGCATCCGTATTCTGCCCGATCTGATCGAGCCCGTGAGCCAGGAATAGAGAGTGCCCTGTAGCTGCTTCACAGAGAGTAAACCGCCATGGAATCGAATGGAGCTCTCGAGAAAAAGCAGTCGTGTAAAAAAGCATCAACTCTCTCTCTCTCTCTCTCTCTCTCTAAAACTGTTGGAATCGGCGGTGGAAGGTAGAGAGGAAGAGCAGCTTTGGGTTTTAGGGTTGTTTCAGTTATGGGTACAAGGCTTTATAGAGGACTAGGCTTATTGACCTTCAACTACTAGAAACTGTTTACTAGGCTTATTGGCCTCCTTCCTACTTTCTGGCTTATTGCCTCTTCTCTCTTAGTTCACAAGAGGCAACATCTATATAGATATAGGCTGCCGACATTGTCCAAGTCGGTGGACTTGGCTTTCTTCTCATATCCACTAATTTACAAGATTTTTATTATGACTTTTCTCGGGCTCTTAAGAATCTAACGGTTTAGAATGGATATCAAAAGGCGTGAGTCCCTTCTCCTGAGCTTGGCCACTAGTAAAGTAGAGTTCTTACACACTGCACAAGTGTCCAAGCTTTGCAGGTTTATTGTCTGCTCGTCACGTCACATGTGGTCTCTAGCTTGATAATGGAACTGCTAATTACAAATACAATCCATACTTGCAATAAAAAACATGGTATTAATAAGACCGTACCGTATCAGAACTCAATAAGACCGTACCGTATCAGAACTCATAACCAGCAGTTGGCTTTCTTTTATATATTTCTGATGTTTGATTGATGATTGATTGATCGTCTCGGAAAAAAGTCGACAAGAAACCGTCCTCTCCCTGTGAAAACGTTAAAACATGTTTCAAAGAGAATTCAAATAGTTTGCAGTTGTTATGGAGGGCCCTATGAAAAAGTTAAAACCGTCCTCCTCCATGTTAGGTCAGTGCATGTTTAGTCTTTTCTTGTCTTTGGCTTCGGCCTTCCCTGTAACCAAAAATAAAATAAAAGGGCACACCATTGTCTTTGGCTGGCACTCTGAAATGAACACCATTGACCATGAGCCGTGGGCGTTTGTGGAAGAGGTTTGTCATATGCTTCTGCATTGTGAATAACTATTGCAGAAGTATCCCTTTATTAAATATTGGCTGTTGCTTCTAGTTGAGCCACTGTACCATAAATTGGAGTAAGATAACCTTCTTTTGTTTTTGGTCTGAAAGATAACCTTCTTAAAACCCAGATAACTGTTATACCTACAGGTCTCCAGCTACATCTTCTACTCTATTAGTTTTGCTACTTACTTTTTCAGATCTGTGTACTTGGGTGGGTAGTGCCCCTATGATCTGAATTTCTACTAGTTTTCTACTTATAAAAGAAAACACTGGAGGACCTAGGTTTTGGATGTATTTTCTAAGCAGCTCAATGTTTCTTTATGTATTTTCGGTTTTCAAGGAAGTTGGAACCATATATTTAATTAAACCGAAGCCTAAAAATGTCTAATGCTTCTTTGGTTGCTACCTGATGGTTTTTAGAAGAACAATAAAGTTATTTTATTTATTCAATAATGTGTACAAGGCTTTATAGAGGACTCAGCTTATTGGCCTTCAACAACTAGAAACTATTTACTAGGCTTATTTATTGCCTCTTCTCTCTTAGTTCACAAGAGGCACAATATTTATAGATATAGGTTGCCGACATTGTCCAAGTCGGTGGACTTGGCTTTGTTCTCATAGCCAATAGTTTACAATTTTTATTAGGACTTTTCTAGGATGCCTACAACAATTATGTCTTAAAGCTTGACTTTGTCCAAGTTGGTGGATATTTCTTGGTTCTACTTTTATCTAGATTTTTCTATAAATTCTCATGACAAGTGTGTATTAAATTTAACATTCCCTATACACATTATTATTATTATTATTATTATTATTTTTATTATTATATTATTATCCGTGTCCAGTATGCACTAAAGAGACCCAATTATTCGTGTCCATTGTACCCAAGAAACCTTCATCTGAGTATTTTACGAGACATCCTTTATATCAAATTATAGCACCTCGGTTATAAGGGCAATGTTTGCGAAGCTCTTGGCTTGCTGCAGGGATACATCTTCTACAAAGTGTAAGGTTGTAAGGGCGATCGTAAAGCCAATCTAAATTCTTAACATCCAATTCATCCTATCCTATACATAATTACATTCAGTTTAACTACTGTTGTCAAAGGTGCTACAATTTTCTTCTGTGTCTTCCCACTTACAGTGGTGCTCATACAATGATGGCTTGCCCTCTGAAGGGTTCTCTAAGACAAGCTTGTTGGGAGGCACTAGGTCATCGTGCGCAATACACCAATCATTTTCATTTTCTTCTTTGTACCAAATCCCAAATTTTTTCTTAGGAGGGATGGTAGACTTCCAAATCATTTTAGCAGGCTGGAACACTGAAAGGGATTAATTATCACATAAACTAGAAAAAAAAATATTAAAAAGAGAAAACCGCTGATGAATCCAGTTTCCATTTCCTCCTATCTTACTATGTGCTGAAACCTCTGCCAATGAGCCAACCTGCAATTTTGACCCCAGTCAGCCTGAAAAGACGAGGAAATTTTAAGCACAAAGTCGTCAGAATTGAAAAGACGATTCTCTGGTGGACTCTCTTTCATGACCACAGCCTTCACTTGAGTGGCTTTCTAGGTTTCTTTATTAATTAATTTTTGGGGGTCATCAAATTTGCTTCTCTTTTTTTTTAGAGAAAAAGCGATTTCATTGAACACAGACCAAAAGATTACAAACTGTCCTCTACCAGCACATCATACACGACAGCAGTAGGGTGATAGCCAAACGAGCTAGACGACAAATTTGCTTGTTTTTTGTTTCCGTGAGCCCCATGTTTCTCATCTCTCATTTATTTTGTACTTCTCAGATTCCAAATATCTCAACTAAGTCATTATTGTACTTTGTATTAACATAGGAATCAATGTGGAAACAGTTTTTAATTAGATTGTATATAATTACAAACATTTAATTTGGAAAGATCTCCAAATGATTGTAACTTGTAATGGATGAATGAATTAATTCAGAATCATTTTTAAAATTTAACAATAAATTCATAATCGGTTTGTTTAATAAAAATGTTTATGTATTTTCATTTTATGAATTATACATGACTAATAATCTACTTTATAATTGTTTATGAATAATACTGTACATACTAATTATGTTGAAAAAATACTGTATAAGTGAAGGGGAAGGGAAGCTATGCCTTCAAATGACTGGTGGATATGAATTACTAAACCTATTTTGGTATATGAAAAATAACTAATAATCTTTTTATTGCTTGTTTTATGAAAAATAATTTACCTAGTATGACATCACATGCGTTTTACTCTTCTTTTTCTTCTGTTTGGCTGCTGCTACATCCTCATCAACATGGTCACCTTTGTCTTTACTCGTTGAGAAGAGAAAGCCTTCTAGTACTTATTGAGGAGACGAAGCCTTGTAGTTTTCTATATAAGCTCCCCAACTCACCACATTCACTCTCACTCCTCACCCCCCTCACCTCGACTTCCCCACTGCCTCCAGATCAAAACTCTCTCTCTCTCTCTCTCTTTCTCTTTCTTTCAGCAAGTACCCCTAATTAGCAAATTCCACACAACACCTCAAAACTCTCAACCATCATGCCTAACGATCAACTTGACGTACATAATTTATACGTTTCAATACATGAATTCTTTTTCTTTCATTTTGACATTTCTTGCTACTAAAAGGAATATTGATGTTGTATTTTGCAGATGAAGGCCACGAAAAAGAAAAAGAAAAAGAAGAGGCATGGTATCGTGGGTTAGCAGAAAGTTGGAATGGGTGGAATCGGTAAAAAGAGGTATAAATTTTTTACATCTCTCGTTTGTTGCTTTGTTGCTTTGTGATATTACACTTTTGGAATATGTTTTTATCCATTTTAGCCTAAATTATGTGTTTTTATCCATTTTAGCCGTACTCGTTGAGAAAACACTTCTATGGTACCCGTACTCATTGAGAAGACACTTCTATGGTACCCGTACCCGTTGAAAAGACAAATCTTTGTTGAGGAGACAAAAGATTTCTCATTTATTGTACTTTTCAGATTCCAAAAATATCCAAACTAAGCCATTATTTCATTTTGTATATTAATGTATGAATCAATATGGAAATAGTTTTTATTGGATGTATATAATGACAAACGTCTAATTTGGAAAGATCTCTACAAGGTTTCTCATTTACTCCACCGTCACCTCTTACATGTAAGTTTAACAGCAGTATACCCCAAAAAAACTACAGAATTGTGTAGTAGAAATAAAAACCTCCTTCTCTTGTGCCATGCTTGAATTTAAAATAAAAAAAATCCAAGTATCAAAACCAAGAAATCGATTTCCGAAGTGTGTAATGAAGTTGATAGTAGACACCCTGAAATTCAACCATACTACACATTAGTAATGTTGAAGCAATTGCAAGGGAAAAAACTACACATTAGTAATGTTTGAAGCAGCAGATAGTTTCTAGGTATATATATTTTTCATGAATGAAGATCATATATTATCCCAAATTCTCTCTCTCTCTCTCTCTCCTCTCTCTCTCTCTCTCCTCTCTCTCTCTCTCCAATGAACCTGACAACTAAGACAATCAAATAAATGTACAAACGCAAAACAGCAAGCTTTAGCCTTTAGTTATTTCCCTACCTTCGGAGACTGCGACGCATTGGCTATGGTCATCAGGGGCCGACTGAAATGGGCAAAAAGCTGTGAGCCGGTTTACCTTCGCAAACTGGTTCAGGTCTGAAACGGAGCCCCGAACTGCATCCGTATTCTGCCCGATCTGATCGAGCCTGTGAGCCAGGAATAGAGAGTACCATGTAGCTGCTTCACAGAGCAAGTAAACCGCCATGGAATCGAATGGAGCTCTCAAGAGAAAACGTAGTCGTGTAAAAAAGCATCAACTCTCTCTCTCTCTCTAAAACTGTTGGAATCGGCGGTGGAAGGAGAGAGGAAGAGCAGCTTTGGGGTTTAGGGTTGTTTCAGTGAGGTGAGGTGGGCATAGACGTTTTAGTTCGTTAGATTTATAAGTCGGCCTCTTGAAGAATCTAACGGTCTAGAATAGGTATCAGAAGGCGTGAAAGTTGAGTTCTTACACACTGCACAAGTGTCCAAGCTGCAGGTTGTTTGTCTGCCCGTGACATGTGGTCTCTAGCTTGATAATGGAAGTAACAGCCAGAACTCAATAAGACCGTACTGTATCAGAACTCAATAACCAGCAGTTAGCTTTCTTTTATATTCTGATGTTTGATTTGATGGATTGATTGATCCTCTCTCTGTGAAACGTTAAAACATGTTTCAAAGAGAATCCAAATAGTTTGCAGTTGTTATGGAGGGCCTATGAAAAAGTTAAAAACCGTCCTCCTCCTCCATGTTAGGTCAGTGCATGTTTTCTTTTCTTGTCTTTGGCTTCGGCATTCCCTGTAACCAAAATTAAAAAAAAAGGACACACATAGTCTTTGGCTAGCACTTGAATGAACACCATTGACCATGAGCCGTGGGCGTTTGGGGAAGAGGTTTGTAATGCTTCTGCATGTGAATAACTATTGTGGTTGTTTCCTGAATTATCCCTTTATTAAATATTGGCTGCTGCTTCTGGTTGAGCCACTGTACCATAAATTGGAGTAAGATAACCTTCTTTTGTTTTTTGGTCTGAAAGATAACCTTCTTAATTAGAACCCAGATAACTGTTATACCTACAGGTCTCCAGCTACATCTTCTACTCTATTAGTTTTGCTACTTACTTTTTCAGATCTGTGTACTTGGGTGGTGTAGTGCCCCTATGATCTGAATTTCTACTAGTTTTCTTAAAAGAGAAAACACTAGAGGACCTAGGTTTGGATGTATTTTCTAAGTAACTCCATTTTTCTTAAAGCAAAGCCTAAAAATGTCTAATGCTTCTTTGGTTGCGACCTGTTGGTTTTTAGAAGAACATAAAGTTATTTTATTTATTCAATAATAGATGTGTACAAGGCTTTATAGAGGAGTAGGCTTATTGGCCTTCAACAATTAGAAACTGTTTACTAGGCTTATTGGCCTCCTTCCTATTTTCTGGCTTATTGCCTCTTCTCTCTTAGTTCACTTATACAAGAGGCAACATCTATTTAGTGCCCGTTTGGCATTGCTTATTGGGGTGATAAGTGATTTTTAAAAAAATTTGGGAAGCCCAGCCCGTTTGGTAAACTATGGAAAATCACTTATTGTCAAAAATTGCTATGAGAGAAAGCTATAAGAGAAATCAGCTAATGAGGTGCTTTCTTTTCTGATTATGCAGGAATCAGTTTCGAAGCGACGCTGGGTTTAATGATTATGCTGCAATTTTTTTTTCTAATTATGCTGGAATCAGTACCAACAATACTTCTAACAAAAGTTTACCAAACGCCAAACTGCTTTATCTTACAGCTGATTCTCTCACAGCAAATCTGACAACGATTATTTTCACAGCACAGCATGCCAAACTGGCCCTTATAGATATAGGCTGCCGACATTGCCCAAGTCGATGGACTTGGCTTTTTCTCATAGCCAATAGTTCACAAGATTTTTATTAGGACTTTTTAGGATGCCTACAACAATTATGTCTTAAAGCTTGACTTTGTCAAAGTTGGTGGATATTTCTTGAGATTTCTACTTTTATCTAGATTTTCTAAATTCTTCAAGACAAGTGTGTATTTATTATTATTATTATTATATTATTATTTGAATTAGATGGGTTTCGATCAAGAATCATGTTTGTATTAGAGGGTGATTTCTTCCCTTCAGATGGACTTGCATTTTTGGCTGGATCAACCCTTATCAGCTTTGGTCCTTTTAGCATTCATTGATATGTCTAGGAGGTCCTTGGAATTGTGGGACATTTATATGCCTCCTAATTCTTCAGCTCCTTTACCCACCATATGACAAGTTTAATGATTTTTCATTTTTGTGCACGTGAAAGTTTCTTCCTTTGGCTGAGAAGCTCTTAGATATTGGGACAAAGTGACGGGGGATTTGGGGATAAAGGGTTCTGGAGTAAAAGGTTGAAGATGATATAGCTTTTCAATGGTTAGAGAAAAGTTTGGAAATTGGAAAATGTGGGCCTGAAATCTCTGGCTCGTGCTAGCACTTGGTAGCTTGATTGACTGCCAACATCATCCCCAACCCATTATCGTTAAAGAGCATACTTCTGTTGGGACTGAAGATACTGTGCTTTGGTCTTGCAACTTCAATGCCCAAAAATACCTCAGTGCACCCAAGTCCTTCATTTCAAGCTCTATTGCTTGATAATTTTGAAGCTATTTTGTTTTGGTGTGATGAGGCTGCCTTAACTTTCCAATTTACTTAACCTGCATGAACCTCTGCCAATGAGCCAACCTACAATTTTGATCCCCAGTCAGCCTGAAAAGACGAGGAAATTTTGAGCACAAAAGGATAGACATGAAGTGATAAACATTAAAGTGGTGGATAAAGACCAGTTGATGGAAGTGATGACTAGACATGAGTGATAAACCTTAAAGCCGATGACAAAACAGGTTATCAAGACAGGCTCTAGTACCCGATGAGGAGACAAAGCATTGTTGGGTCCTCAAATTTGCTTGTTTTTTGTTTTCTATAGGCTGCCGACATTGTCCAAGTCGGTGGACTTGGCTATCTTCTCATAGCCATAGTTTACAAGTTTATTAGGGCTTTTATAGGATGCCTACAACAATTATGTCTTAAGCTTGACTTTGTCAAAGTTGGTGGATATTTCTGAGGTTTCTACTTTTATCTAGATTTTTCTAATAAATTCTTCAAGACAAGTGTGTATTAAATTTAACACTACTTATACGCATATTATATTATTATTATTATTATTATTAGAGGGGTTTCAATCAAGAATCATGTTGTATTAGAGGGTGATTTCTTTCCTCCAGATGCACTTGCATTTTTGGCGTTCATTGATATGTCTAGGTGGTCCTTGGAACTGTGGGACATTTATATGCCTCCTGATTCTTCAGCTCCTTTACCCACAATATGACAAGTTTAATGATTTTTGTGACTGTGATTGTGCCTCTTTTTATTTATTTTTAATAAATATATTTTGCACAAGATACACCAAATCATTTTCATTTTCTTCTTTGTATACCAAATCCCTAATTTTTTTCTTAGGAGGGATAGTAGACTTCCAAATCACTTTAGCAGGCTGGAACATTGAAAGGGATTAATTATCACATAGAAAACTAGGAAATCTTTCCTCGCCACAGGTTCCAACCTTGCCTCGCTACATCTCTACAGCGAGGAAAATGTGTTCCTCCCTCGGTCGACGGTGAAGCCCCGTCATAGAAGTCTGTAGAGAGGAATGTTCACGTTTCCTTGCTGAATCCTTTCTGCGACAACTTAACTATTTCCTCGCCAAATCTCTATAGCGAGGAACTCTATCATCGCTAAAGGTCATTTAATTTCTTGCGATAAGTGATGAATGAGGAAAATATTTTCCTGTATATCCTACCACGAGGAAACTATTTCGTCCCTAAAGATAAAATATCGTCGGTAATTGTGATGTTTTATTGCGACGAATACCACAGTTCCTCGCTACATCTCTACAGCGAGGACATAGGTTTCCTCGTGGGATGGACGCTAAAGCCCCGTCGTAGAAGCCTGTAGAGAGGAATGTTCACGTTTCCTCGCTGAATCCTTTAATGCTTTAATTAGTAATTAAGGTAGGAAAAGCAAAATATTCTTTCACATTAATGCTTTAATTAGTAATTAAGTATGAGGTTCTGCGTGTTGTTTTTGGGTGGGAAAGATTTAAACGCTTGTTGTTGTACTGTTGTGATTATAATTTACCTTTTGGCTTGTTTATGAAATATCCAGTTACCCAAAAAAAGCTACGATTGTAATTGTGGAATCATAGTTGGTCGCCAATACTTGTGTTTCATCACAAAACCCTGATCAAATTTGATATTCTTAAACAAATCAAATCATAATATAGATAGATAATATGATCATATTATAAATTGCAGACTAGTCTACAACGTGAATCCAATTTGTAACTAGTATATTTAAACAAATAAAATCATAATATAAGCTAACATGATCAAAATTATATGTTATGTATTGCTTTTTTTCACTAAGTTATGCATTCTTATCAAAATATCGCCTTGAGAATGCTTTCTGTGTGCTCGTTATTTTTTCTCCTTCGTGAGAAACCTCCACTACAAATACACTAGACACTATCTCTCCAAATCCATATATAGAGATGATCAAACTCTAGTTTCAGCAGGTGGAAACTTTCAACTGGGATTCTTCCTATGGTATGTTTATATACCTCGTGTTATTCTTCTTCGGTTCTCTCATTCAAACTAAATATCTGAGTTTGTATTTGAGATGAAAAATATGGGGCAGCTGACCTTTTTTTTTTTTAGCTTACGGCTTTCCTATTCTCTTCTGAGCATATTTGGTACCAAGTTTAAAAAACTAACCGTTGGCATTAATTAGAACAGCTAGGCATGCGTGCATGCAAAAGTAGAAATCAAATTCATTCAAAGTTTACAACCAGGCAGGAGGAGGTAGCTAGGGAATCTAAATGACTGAAAAGAATGACTCTATAATACAGTCATGTAGAAAGACAAAAAATACTCAAATGCCCAGGATCAACAACACAGCTTCTCAATGCTCAAGCAGCAAAATGTCTCACACAGACACGGAAAGAAAATAGAAGGAAGAGAAGACTGAAGCAAAAAACTCAGAGAGAATGGAGAGAAAAGCTAAAGCAACCTCACATATTAATTCACCTTCAATAATAAAAAGTTTTCCTAGAACACTCATTACAAAATAGAGACAACGTCTCTTTGAGAGACCCAGAGACTTTCCAGCTAAAAAGAAAAAAGTTGCCTAGAGAACAGCATGCTTAATAAAGTAATCTTTCCACTTTGGCAATTAATTATGGCCCGCAATGCCTCTTTAGTTTTCTTGCCAGCAATGGATGTACACGTTCCCATCCAATTTTAATAAAGTACTCTTTCAACTTTGGAAAAAAAATAGAGAGCTCATTGAACCAATAAACAAAGCAAACCCTCGCGGACAATGTTCTATACAAAATGGATAAAGTATAAAATTTCGCTTTGGATTCTTTGGCTTGTTTAACTTTCAACAGGTCAGGTGGGTGGATGGCAGTGACATAATTAGCCATGCATATTCTCGACAATCTAATTTTCTACTCTCTGCTGCTACTGTTTCAGTGGTGGTGGGACAAAAGAGCCGTACGATCCCTTGGAATACCAGAAGTTTGGCTGTGGACTCCATGAACTACCCTTTTGGACAGCAGCTGAATGAGCTCTGTGTGCACACCAGGTGCTCGACGAAAGTCCCAGCCGATTTGCCTTGCTCTGCTGTGCAGCTGCGATGCACGCTGCGTGTAATAATATATATATATTTTTTAAATGAGCCTTGCCAAATGATGTCATTTACTGACCTAGCCTTAAAACGACGTCCTTTTTATAGCTAATTCCACAAGCCCGATACTTCACCCCAAATTTATTTGTGTCTCCTCCAACCCTCAATCTTCCCCAAACTCTCAACCCCATTTTTGCTGCTGCCGTCCCCAATTCAAATAAGTTATAAGCACAATCTTTATTTGTTTATTTAAGATTATTTTATGAAGGGTGTGGAAGTGGAGTCCTTCTTATTTGTTTATTTAAAGTTAGAATATGGCTCAGCCCTTACACTCTCCTGATGCTTCCCATGTTTGTTATTTACTTTAATATATTCAAAAAATTTATTTGTTATGTGTCATTTAGTAAAGTAATAAGGGCATTATGGAAAAAATTAAAAATCATTAAAAGAAACCGGCTGTTTTTTGAAAAGCAGCTTTGAGAAGCTGGGTCCAAGGGTTTCTCAAAGCTGGGTCAAGGGTCCAACTTGCTTTGAAAAACTGCTTTGAATGACCCGATGTTATGTGTGCAGAGAGATAATTTCCTTTTCTTCTTTTCATTTTTTTGCTGGCTAAGAAAAAAAAAAGCAAAATACCTTGTGGAGGGATTGCGAGAAGAATGCGTGGTCGGCGTCGCTGAAGGCAAAAGGTGGAGAGACCTTTCTACTAACCAAGACTGCATGTACATTATAGTATAATAAGTTCAAGGTAAAAAATTGAAAGAACAAAAAAATTCTTGGAACCATAATTCACTACTACAAAAATGGAAAAAGACGACCAGAAAAAGACGACGGTATAAGATAAAACCGTCGTTGTATTTAAACAGACGACGGTATAAAAAAACCTGTCGTGGATAAGTTCCTTACTGTTGAATATTTTTAAAGACGACGCATACAAATAAAAAAGCGTCGTTTTTAAAAAAGGATTTCTTCAGAGATAAAATCTGACCAAAAAACAACGACAGCAGGTATGAATCCACCGACGTAGAAAATAAAGACGACAGTTCACCAAAAAACCTGCCGTGTTAACTCCTAACTAAACACGACCAACTGTTCTTAATCCGCGTCGTATAATATAATGGAATCCACGTCTGTATACTACGACGGTGCATTCTCTGTAAACCGCCGACTTAGTATTTTGAGTATACTACGACGGTACCTACAACACTACTGTCGTTTTTATTTACCACGTCCTAAGTTCAAATTACCGTGTATTTGTTTAGTTTATACGTCTGCCTTCTCTGTAAAACGCCGTCTTATTTTTATAGCTTTTTAAAATTAATTAATTTTTCTTTTATTTGGTAATATCTTTCTTAACACAAAACAAATTTAATTCTCAATCCTCAACAACATTTTCATCTTAAAAGGCAAAATCTCTTCGTGTTAAATATTGATCAATATTTACACAATATATGTACACAAATTTGGCAAATACATCGTGGTTTCTTTTCTGCCTTCACCCTCAGCTTGTTCAACTGTTTCTTCCTCTCATATGCAAGCTGGGCCCTCTCCTTCCTCTTGTTCTCAAGCTCCTGCACAGCCACAGATGAATATCTAATAATTTCAGAAAATCAAATCAACAAAGTATGAAAAGCTCACTCCTCGATTCCCATTTTCATCAAAATCAACTGTTTCTTCAAAACTCCTGTGTAGCAAGGGTGGAACCAGACTTAGAACCTGTTGGTGGGTTGTGCCCTCGTATGCCTTCAAATGGGCAAGTGCGGCTGCAAACCCATGCAGGTTCTAAGGCTGGTTCCACCCTTGCTACACAGGAGGAATGATTCTGCAAACCCATGGGAAGTGAGGAATCATTCTGCAAACCCATTTGCTTTCAGAAAGACAAGTGAGGGTTTAAAAAACGCGTGAAAAAATGCTATTTAACAAAATAACCGTAAATATCCACGTCGTTATAATATAAATACCGACGTCATATTTGAATAATCAACATCATAACTACATCGGAAATCCAAAAGTCATTTGGCGCGTATTAAAAGATAACTACATCGGAAATCCAAAGTCATTTGGCGAGTATTAAAAAGAGAACAGAACCAAAGTAACCACGTCGGTTTATTAAAATACACAGTCGTTGAATTTATAAGTACAACGTCAGTTTAGAGAAACAAAGCGCCGTCATAACCCACGTCGGAAATCCAAAAGTCATTTGGCGCGTATTAAAAAGAAAACGACGTCGTTTTCAGAACCGCAAAGTAACCACGTCGGTTTATTACAATACACAGTCGTTGAAATTACAAGTACAACGTCAGTTGAGAGGAAAAAAAGCGCCGTCATAACCACATCGGAATTCTAAAAGTCTTTCGGCAGTTGTGATAACCACGTCATTTATGAATTATCTACCGTCGTTATAAATAAATAATACGGCGGTTTTTAAATAACAACGTCGTTGTATTGAACTCTGGGAAAATATATAAACTTTTCGTCACCTGACCTAATATTTTACGGTTTTCACTTCCCGATAAAGTATCGTAGTTTCCCTCTCATTTCCCAAATCACCATTTTCGTCACCTGACCTAGCATCATCGTCTGAATCATCGTCTTCATCGTCCAAATCACCATTTTGGTCTTCGTCTTCGTCGGAAGGAAACATTTCTTTGCACGCCGGTGTTATTCAAGGTTTTTCTCACTCTCTTCCCTTTTTTTACTTTTCATTTGCATGCCGTAGTTGTCTGGAAACAAGATTCTGTCAAATTGAAGAAATCTTTCACTGGTTTGATTAAATACATAAGTAGATACTCTCACGACGCCAAAAGACGACAGTTCTGTCTTGTTTTCGACGATGGAATGGACACACCACGACGGCCGTAATGCAAACTGCATGACGGTGGCTAAAACCGTCATAGTGTGACAATTAATACGTCGGAAACAAGATAAAACCGTCGTCTTGTAATTTTAAAACCACGTCGGTTATTGTTAATAACCGACGTAGTTTATGCACATTTACGTCATGAAATATATAAAACCGTCGTCTTATTTTCATTCATGATCTAAGAGATCGTTTAATAGGACGTCACTTTTTTAGTGTTACCGTCGTTGTTTTGTATTATTACGTCGTTTATTTTTAATAACCGACGTTGTTTTCTGGCAGATTAATCAAAAATGGTTTCGAAATCTCAAACAAGGAAGCTGAAGCGTCAAAGGCCACAACAGGTTCAATGGCACAAGGGGATGAACCCAAAACAGGTTCAGTGGAACTTGAAAAATCAACTCAAAGCAAACCCTCGAAGAGGATGAGATTTTCCTCAACCTCTGAGAAAGACTCGAGCACAGCCACATTTGTTGAGGAGCCAAAATCTGGCCGCGGTATCAGCACAATGAGCCGTGTTGTGAAGAGGAAAATTGGGAAGGTTAAGCCTGTGGTTGAGTTCAATAAAGATGGCAAACCACATGGCGAGGTTGCTGTTGAGATGCAGTCTTACATTGGTGTTTTGGCACGCACCAGAGTCCCTCTTGTGGACAAGAAATGGAAACAATTACCCAAGGACGTGAAGGAGCAGATTTGGGAAGCTGTTCAAATGTCCTATGTTATTGGGGATAGTTACAAGAACTTGGTCTTGTCATCTGCCGCCAAAAATGGAAGGATTTCAAGTATAACGTAACTAAGCAATATATCCTTCCATTCGCACAAGACAAGGAGAAATTAAAAGAAACCCCTGCGCTTTATAAGTTCATAGAGAAATCGCAATGGGATGCCTTCGTAGCTTCAAGGTTAACCCCAGATTTTGAGGCTAAGCATACTGAGCAGAAGGAGAGGAGGGAGAAATTGGAGTACAACCATAGGTTGTCTAGAAAAGGGTATGTTGGTTGACGGACCAATTGGTAGAAACCATGCCCGAAGGTCAAGAAATCGATCGAGCTGTTCTGTGGAAGAAAGCAAGAGAAGATAAAACAGGAAACATCCCTGATCCAAAGGCTGCAGAGAAGGAAACATCCCTAAATTTGAAAAACAGAGTGTTTTATTTTGGTATAGACGTCGTTTATATTTACATAAGCGACGTTATAAAAATGAACACCACGACGGGCTTAATTACGGACGTTTAAAAGTGAATAGGACGTCGGTTTTTGAATAAAGTAGACGTCTAGATAGAATTAATATGACGGTTTATGAACTGCATTTTTGTTTTAAGTTTACTCACGCACACACTCTCCCTCTCTCTGTCTATTTCACTGAATTTTGTGGTGCACAATTCTGGAAAAGAATGCCTATTTCAATCGAGTTTTTTTCACTTCTTCATTAAAACTTACGACGGTTTTATCTTATCTAGACGTTAGAATGATTATACAACGACGGTAATTTTGTGCAGCCGTATGGAATTGTACATCTACGTCTGTTTGTTTAATAATCCGTCGTCTTACTTTGAATACTACGACGGTTTTTTATTTATGTCTTAATCTGTTTTATTTTGAATATACGACGTATTTTTATATACCGACGTTATAAACAACGACGGTATTTATATACAGACGTTTTAAATTAATACCACGTCTGTCATTTAATAAAAAACCGTCGTTGTTTATAATTTACAACGTCGGTATATGTATCTGTCATACACCCTGCTCAGGTTCTAACAATCTCTCTTTCTCTCTTTAGGATGATTTGCAAAAGCAAGTCTCCGAAGGCACTCTGACTGTCTCCGGGAGCAATGATATCTTGACTCTGGCTTTGGGAACCCCGGAGCATGGTGGGAGAGTCAGAGGAGCTGGTGCTGGCGTTACCCCAACTCAGTTCTTCAATTTGCCGAAGCAGCAGAGAGTGAAATTTGGTGACAAATTGAAGGAAAGTGTGAGGGAGGCAGTCAGAGAAGAGACCTTGAGGATTGAGGCGAAGTCAAGGGAAACTATAATGGAAGCAGTCAGAGCAGAGAGGGAGGCTTTGTTGGCATATATCCGTCAACTAGTTCCTAATTTTGATCCCAGCCAGATGCTCCAAACCCCAATTTCTCCAAGGACTCCAATTCCTCCAATTATTTTACCCCCTCAAGATCAAAGCCCAAAAAATCCAATGTCTGATAAGGCAAGCTGCTCTGGGGCCACTAATATCAGACCCCTAGCTTTGGAATTAGAAGATCCGAAGCTTGAAGCTGATACTGCTACAAAAGAGAAAGAGGACACGGTAAAATCTCTGCTATTTTCTATTTCTGCTTTTAAATTTTAAAAAGACGTCGCTCCTTTTAATAGCCGACGTTAAAATTTAAAATAACGACGGTATATACGTCTGTTTCTTACAAGACACGTCGTGTTTCATTAAATACCACGACGCTTTTATAAACCGTCGTCTATTTCATGATTTTATTAACTGTATTTATATTAGACGACCTTTCTATAGTATAGTGACGTTATAAATTCAATACAACGACGGTTATCTATTTACCGACGTGTATAACCTTTCCACCGTCAGTATTAACTAGAAACCGTCGTTTATATTATATACCACGTCTGTTTTTTGTTTTTAGTTAGAGTCGTTTATTTTAGTTCACACACAAACTAACTTATATTTCTTTATTAATTTCTTTAAACAGGATCTCTCAAAGCTAGGCATGCCACCTCCTCTTTTAGCCTTATGCCAACATTTCCGGACCAAGTTGTTGCCTGGTAACGAGGCTCTAACAATTCACATGCCCAAGGAAGTGTTTGGCATTGAGCATGATACCTTCCTCTTCACTGAAGATGTTTTGCAGTTTGGTTCCATGGTTGAGATAGGAACCACAGTGATATCAATATACATGAGGTAATTCTCCCTAATCCCATTTTGTTTGACATTTTCCTTTCTTTTAAATTAAAATCTCATTTAATTGACTTTCATATATTTAGGTTCCTATTTGACTATTTAAAAATGGCAAATATGGTAAACCTTGTTGGCCTCGTGGACCCTGGGCTAGTGAGCTCTGGAGCTGGATCAATATCAGACCGAATAAAAAACCTGTCAAACCGCCTTAATACAGCAGATGGGAATCAATTTTTCTTGGTCCCTTATAATCCAGGGTTAGTACCATTTAAAGTATTTTCCTGAGCTTCTAATATTTTTCTTTCTAATATGAATCATTATGTGCAGGGGTCATTGGGTGATGGTAATTGTGAGACCATTAATGGAGACTGCCTATTACATGAATTCACTGCCAAAACGCATGGTTGACGACGAAATGAAAAATATAGTGAATACGTAAGTTGATTTCTTCTGATTTATGATTTTTCCTATAAAGTATTTAAATAAACGACGGTTTTACTAATACCGACGTTATTATAAAATATAACGACGAGAAGATATTACCGACGTTTTAATTTAACTACCACGTCAGTATTTTCTTAAAAACGTCGTTTTTAATTTAACTACCACGTCGTTTGGGTTTTATTTAAGAACGTTTTAATTTTTTCTGCTCAATTTTTTGTCATACGACGTTTTTTACTCTTACCGACGTTATAACGTTACACAACGACGGTTAGGTTTTACCGCCGTTTTAAACAAAATATAACGTCTTGGTTTAAAAAACTCCGTCGTTTTGACTGATTTACCACGACGGTTACTATTTGTATTTAAATTTTTGTTTTGTCATTAACACCCTTTGTTTTCTTGTAACAGGTCAATTAAAATGTTTAACATTCATATAACAAAAATTCACGTAAGCAGCAGGCCATTTGGAAAAATCTACACGGCACTCCTGAACAACCAACAAGTGTAGAGTGTGGCTATTACGTGATGCGATTCATGAGAGATATAATTCATGATCCAGACCTAAATTTCGAGAAGAAGGTAAAACGCAACATTTTAGATATACTTTCTTTATTTTACTACGTCATATTTTTGTTTAACCGTCATTTGTATCCTTATAACACGTCGGTTTTTTGGTTTATTTTGCAGTTTGACAAGAAAAAAGATAAACTTTAGTATAAACAAGAGGATATTGACGAAGTTAGGCATGAATGGGCAGAATTCGTGAACAAGCAATTACCGAAGGATAATTGATGTAGATAAATATTTATGAACAATGTTCAGGTTTAATTTAGTTTATTTAAAATGTACATAAATATTTTGTTGTAATCAAGAGAACAAAAATCAACAAAATTAAATTTTGTTTTAAAATTTGTTTAGTTCCCAAACACCGACGTCTGATTCTAATTTACACGTCTCATACATGTACACAATGGTCGTCTTGCAGTAAATGGAAATATAACATCGACGGTAATTCTTAAAAACGACGTGTAATAGTAAAAACAACGACGGTTTATAATTAATTCATCCTGTATAAATGAATTTGTACTCATATACTACGTCCGTTAGTATAACCTTATCGACGTCTAAATAATATACAAAGGCGGATATTCCTAAATATCCGCCTTTGTATAAATAAACAACGTCAGTTATATACAAAACAATGACGTTTAATATTAATAACAACGACGGTTTATAATTAATTCATCCTGTATAAATGAATTTGTATTCATATACTACGTTGGTTAGTATAACCTTAACGACGTTGTAATACTATACAAAGGCAGATATTATTAAATATCCGCCTTTATATATTTAAAGAACGTCCGTTATATACACTAAAATGACGTTTAATACTATAACAACGACGGTTTATAATTAATTCATCCTGTGTATATTCTTAAATATAGTTTCAACGTCGGTTTATTATGTTTAAAGTCGTTGTAAAGGGATACAACGTCGGCTAAGTCATTTTTTAATTTAATTGTTATTGACTTTTATATTTTATTTAAATCCATATTAAATTCATAACTATATCCAAAAATTATACTGAAAACTACCAAGCATTGGAATATTGTCTCTATCCTAAAGCTTTAAAAAATATAATTTTGGAAATATTTTTTTATTGTATTTAATTACTAATATTAATAATATATTCACTGATTGAGACAATATCTTGCCCGTTAAGGCCTGAAAAATGTAATTTTAGTTTTCAAAGTTCAAATGATAACAAAATTCAAACAAATTTAGAGACAAAGCATGGTACTCCTTATACTTTACATAACATAACCCTAAGGTTTATGTGATCCATTGGTGCCCATAAATTCAAAATTATGAAATCCATATTTTAGCCTACTATTGTAGAAGGCAATGTTGTAAGGAATCCATAGCAATTTTCGGTTCATTTTTCTCGTACTTGTGTATTTTTTAAAAATTATTTTAAAATTTAGGGTTTAGGGTTTAGGGTTTAGGGTTTTTTGAAACGAAGCCGGTTTTCTCCCGCTGTTTTTGGTCAACTACATTAACAAAGACTAATTCAATTCGGTTGGCGACGTCAGTTATAAAATAGCGACGTCTTTAGTGTTTACAACGTCGGGATTTTATAACAACCGCCGTTGTAAGTAATTATTACACGTCATTATAAGTGTTGACCGTCGTGGTTGAAAAACGCGGGTACTTAAAAATTTTTGACCGCGACCTAAAATTTTCAGAATTTCCCTTTAACCCTCAAATAGTTCATTCTCTCTCTTCAACATAAATTTGTCTGAAAGTTTTCGTTCTCCAAGCTCTCTCTCAATATCCATGTAAGTACAACTCTAGTCCCTTTAATCCTAATTCTCTCAGCTCTCTCTCAAGCTTTTGTTATATTCTCTCAGCTCTCTCTCAAAGCATTGGGTACGTAGATTCTCCAAGATCTCTCTCAAAGCATTGGTACGTAGATTCTCCAAGATCTCTCTCAAAGCATTTGGTACGTAGATTCTCCAAGATCTCTCATTGGGTACGTAGATTCTCCAAGCTCTCTCTCAAAGCATTGGGTACGTAGATTCTCCAAGCTCTCTCTGAAGCAGTTGTTATATTCTCGCAGCTCTCTCTCAATATTCATGTAAGTACAACCCTAATCTCTTCTTAATCCATAAATGTTTTCGTTGGTAGCTATATTAGGGTTTTGGTGTTTGCAATCTTGTAATAATTGCTCTTTGTTTGGGTTCTTTTATGTTTGTTTGGCCATGGGTTCTTGGAAAAGGAATGGGGATGGGAGATTTAAGCTGTTTTTTTTTTTAACTACGACGACGGTTGAAGGATCAAACCGTCGTCCAAATGTTTATTATACGTCGGTTGTTCATTTACTCCCGTCGTCTGCGTTTTAAGCCGCAACTGGTAGTCTAAAGACGACTGTTTCTCCATTAAACGTCGTCTTTAGGCTACCAGAACACCGTTCAAATTTCTGGGTTTGGGTATCTTAATGACGACGGTGACTATAGATGCCGTCGTCGGAATGTATATTAAACGACGATTATTTTTATAAACCGTCGTCTTTTCCATGTTTTATATTTAATTTTCATTTTGTTCTCTGCTATTTGAATGAGGTAGTGTTTCATTGCTGGTCTTTCCACTTTAATATATATATATTTATATGAATTTGATAGAGTGTGAGATGGATAAGTCATGGATGCATGCGGATAGAAGATCGAAGGCATATGAGTTAGGGGTGGAAGGATTTTTGAATTTTGCGTTACAAAATCTTGGAAATACAACTGAGATTCGTTGTCCATGTGTTAAATGTGGGAATATTCGATTGTTTGGGGTTGGAATTATAAGGGAACACTTATACTTTAATGGAATTGACCAAAGCTATAAGATTTGGAGATGGCACGGAGAACCTTGGGAATGGACTACCAATGCTAGTAGAAATGTGGAAGAAGATGAGCAAAGTAGGTTTAGTTATGTTTCTGAAGAATTAGGGATGGATGATAATGATTTTGCCAATATTGGATCTGATCCTTATGAGTTTGCCAATGTGATTGGGGATGGCGATGAACCCTTGTACCCTGGTTGCAGTAAGTACACGAAGTTGTCGGCTTTGGTGAAGTTATATAATTTGAAAGCAAAACATGGGATGAGTGATGTTTGCTTTACAGAATTATTGATACTTCAAGGAGAATTTCTTCCAGAAGGAAATACACTACCTTCCTCTATGTACGAGGCAAAAAAGACTTTGTCTGCTTTAGGGATGAGTTATGAGAAAATCCACGCATGTTCCAATGACTGCATTTTGTATCGGAAGGAGTATGAGAATGCAACTAATTGTCCTACTTGTGGTATCTCAAGGTGGAAGGAAACCAAGGATGGGTTCTTGAAAGAGGGTGTGGCAGCAAAGGTGGTGTGGTATTTTCCTCCAATTCCAAGGTTTAAAAGGATGTTTCAATCACATAAGACAGCTAAGAGTTTGACTTGGCATGCTGCAAGAAAATCAGTTGACGGTTATATGTCTCATCCAGCGGATTCCCCGTCTTGGAAACTTGTTGATGAAAATGGCCCGACTTTGGTAATGAGCCAAGAAACTTGAGATTGGCTCTCTCATCTGATGGATTCAATCCCCACAGTTCTTTAAGTAGCAGATACAGTTGTTGGCCAGTTATGTTAGTTACATATAATCTCCCACCATGGCTATGCATGAAGCGGAAGTTCATGATGTTGACTATACTGATTTCCGGTCCTAAACAGCCCGGAAATGATATAGACGTCTACTTAGAGCCTTTGATTGATGATTTGAAATCTCTGTGGGATGGGATTAGAGGAGTGTATGATGCCCACATAGGAGAATACTTTACACTCAGAGCTGCATTACTGTGGACAATTAATGATTTTCCCGCTTATTGAAACTTATCTGGTTGTGTTGTTAAAGGATATAAAGCTTGTCCAATATGCGGCGATGATACACCTAGTCACAGGTTGAAAAATGGCCACAAAATTTGTTACATTGGGCATAGAAAGTGGTTACCAATCAATCATCCATATAGGAGGCAACGTGCAGCTTTTAATGGGAAACCTGAATATGGCATGCCCCCCGAGCCATTAACAGGAGAAGAAGTGCTGCATATGGTTGAAGATATTAATTACATATGGGGCTCGAAAAATGGGGGAAGTGTTGGTGAGAATGATGGTGACAGAGTTTGTTGGAAGAAGAAATCAAAATTCTTTGATCTCGAGTATTGGAAATACCTCCCTGTGAGGCATGCCTTAGATGTTATGCACATTGAGAAGAATGTTTGCATAGTATCATTGGTACATTGCTAGAGATCCCTGGAAAAAATAAAGATGGGATTGCTGCTCGGTTAGACTTATTGAACATGGGGGTAAAAATTGATTTGCAACCCGAGTATGGAGAAAGACGTACTCGCTTGCCTCCAGGGCCTTGGAATTTGTCAAGAGCAGAGAAGAGAGCGGTTTGCAACTCTTTTTATGGTATGAAGGTTCCTGAAGGTTATTCTTCAAATATAAAAAATCTTGTATCTTTAAAAGATTCAAGACTTCTTGGCCTTAAATCTCATGATTGTCATACCTTGATGCAACAATTGCTCCCTGTGGCAATTCGTTCTGTTTTGGAGAAGCCTGCAAGGTATGCAATAACTCGATTGTGCTTCTTCTTCAATGCTATATGTGCAAAGACGGTAGATGTTTCCAAGCTAGATAAGTTGGAAGAAGATGTAGTAGTTACTTTATGTTTGCTTGAGAAGTACTTTCCCCCTTCATTCTTTGATATCATGGTTCATCTAGTAGTACATCTTGTCAGAGAAGTTCGTCTATGTGGGCTAGTATATTTTAGATGGATGTATCCGTTTGAAAGATATATGAAAGTGCTAAAGGGGTATGTTCAGAATCGTACTCGTCCCGAAGGTTGCATTGCTGAGCGGTATATAGCTGAAGAAGCTGTAGAGTTTTGTACCGAGCATTTATCTGATGTTAGTACAGTTGGAGTGCCTTCAAGCCAGAATAAGGGAGTTTCAAAGCCATTATCAGGTTGCACAGTGAGCTTAGTTGATATGGACTTGTTGAACCAGGCACATCTATATGTCTTGGAGAATACGGAGGAAGTCCTACCTTATATCGAGTACGTATGAGTTTAATTTTTCATATATATGTAGCCATGTTAAATATTATTACTCCTTATATTTATCTTATATATAAGGGACCGTAATGCGTGTTTTTTTCGTGTCAATTGTAGGGAACATATGATCCACATTAAGACCACTTATCCGAAATTTAGAAAGAGAACAAAGTGGCTACAAGATAAGCACAATAGCACTTTCATTCAATGGCTACGTGTTAAGGTATATATGTTATTGAATGACATATTCAATTTATTATTTTAATTTTCTTTCTTTCTATATATATGTTAGATTGAATTAATATATATGTTTAATTTGTAGGTTCAAAGTGAATTTAATGGGGAAGATTATAATGGCATATCAGAAAATTTGAGATGGTTAGCAGCTGGTCCAAGCATGGTAGTGCCATCATATAGGAGCTATCTTATTAATGGTGTCAAATTTAGCACCAAGGCACAAGATGATGTGCGAACTGTCCAAAATAGTGGAGTTTATTTACTTGCACATACTATGCAAGTTGCTAGTGCCAAGGATAAAAACCATATTGTCTCCAATATGGGTTTTTATGGGGTTATTCAAGAAATTTGGGATCTTGACTACCAAAAGTTTAGAATCCCAGTCTTGAGGTGTGATTGGATAGATAACACTTCGGGCCTTGTAGTCGACGAACTTGGATTTACCCTTGTAGATCTGAGTAAAATTGGACATAGGAATGACCAATTTGTTATGGCTTCTCAAATTAAACAAGTATTTTATGTTGACGACCCAATGCATCGTGGTTGGTCGGTAGTGTTATCAATGCCTAATAGAGAATATAATGATGTTATTGGTGATGATGTGCTAGGTGATATTAGAATTGAGTGTGAGCCATTTTCTAGAGGGATACCAAATGTTGACACATTTGATGACCTAGTGGGTGAGTTTGGGAGTGAGAACATTAGAGATGGGTGTGAAGATATATGGATTGATTGATTGTTGTAATGTATGACATTAGTTATGCAGTTAATTGTATGACATTAATTCATAGCTCTGTATATCATTTTAATTCCGATCACATTTTCATTCTGCAAGCTTTGGGCACAACGAATCAAAAATTAAAAAATAATCGGTTAAAGCTGAAAATACGGCGGTCAAGTTACAAAAATCGCAAAACGAGACGTCTTAAAAACAACCAACGTCGGGTTTTCACAACCGACGTGGAATGACAACGCAAAAATGAAATAAATACCGCCATTTTAAAAAGAAAACACGTCGGTTAATTATAATTCATTTCAACCGTCGTCTATTACAGTCGTCTATTATAGTCGAAAGGTCTCTTTTTATGCTTTATGTACCAAATCGACGTCGGTTTTATTTTTTTGTGACGTGTACTATATTAACCACGTCGTTTTTTTTGTGTTCAAGCCGTCAAAATAATTTTCAACGTCTGTGGTGATATAAAGAGTCGTGGTTATTGTTGTTTTTACGTCAGTTCAAGTAAATATATGCCATGTTATATGTTTAAGACGTCAGTTTTTTCATTTAGTGAACGTAGTATTTATTAACCACGACGGTTTCTAAGTTTGACACGTCGGTTTTGTTTAATTTAGAGACGTTGATAAAACTATTTACGTCGGTTTTATAGTTGTTTTTGACATTTAAAATTATTTAAACGTCTGTGTTTTAATACAACCGTCGTCTATTATAGTCGAAAGGTCTCTTTTTTATGCGTTTATGTACCAAATCGACGTCGGTTTTAGTTTTTTTTGTGACGTGTACTATATTAACCACGTCGTTGTTTTTGTGTTCAAGCCGTCAAAATCATTTTCAACGTCTGTGGTGATATGAAGGGTCGTGGTTATTGTTGATTTTACGTCAGGTCAAGTAAATATATGCCATGTTATATGTTTAAGACGTCAGTTTTTTCATTTAGTGAACGTAGTATTTATTAACCAAGACGGTTTCTAAGTTTTACACGTCGGTTTTGGTGTATTTAGAGACGTTGATAAGCATATTTACGTCGGTTTTGTAGTTGTTTTTGACATTTAACATTATTTCAACGTCTGTGTTTTACTAAAACCGTCGTCTATTATAGTCGAAAGGTCTCTTTTTAAGCTTTCATGTATGAAATCTACGTCGATTTTAGTATTTTACTGACGTGTATTATATTAACTACGTCGGTTATTGCCGTCGTTATTTCATGTATGAAAAGACGGCGGTCGATTTCTCGTCGGTTGTAAACCATGATACACGACGGTGGATTACCGTCGTCTATTTCGTTTTTTGTAGTCGTGATTGTGGACAGAACAGAGAAAATTAAAAATTTATGTTAAAAAAAACATCTTCAAACTCTATTTTTTTTTTGGAAGTGAAAGAAGCAACACAGAATCGAGGAAAACAAGCTCATTTTACCGGTGTTGAACCAAAAAAATTCACACAAAAAAAAAAATGGATTGTGTTTGGCTAAGCCCACGTCCAACAAGCTTATCTAATTGATAAGTGTTTCAAAAAACCAAAAAAAAAGTAAAGCCAATTATCCAATAGGCTTTCCAAGTTTCAAAGCCAAGGGATAAAACAATTCAAAGGTGATTTGATCCTACGTGAAGATATCCTAAAAGAGTTTTATAAAAAATGGAGTTTGACCAACCAATGAAAGCTCTCAAGGGAGTTTTGTGGTTCCTATTTTGGTGGAGTGTTTATTGCATGAAGAGTCCTTCACAGAGGCGATCTCTGATGGCTAGCCTACAAAAGCACCGTTGTAAATAAAAAGGGGAGGCTAAAAAAAAGGGGGGGGGGGGGGGTGCTCACAAGGCCACAAAAAAGGAGGGAGGACAGCCGGTAGGCTGCAAGCTGGGGGGAGGCTAAAGAGAAAAAAAAAGCCTACAAGGCCACGAAGGTGAAGAGAAGAACAGCCGAAAGGCTGGGAAAAATATAGAAGCAAACAAAGATGCATCTGCCTCTCTTCTCTTGAGGTTCTCCATGTATGGGTGGCAACCCTTTAATCAAGAAAATGGATGGCAATCCATGTGGGTGGCAACCCTTGAATCAAAATTCTTGGATGGGAATCCATGTATGGGTGGCAACCCTCAAATATTTTTTCTTGGATGATAAATCCATGGGTGGCAACCCTCAAATCAATGCATGGGTGGCAACCCTCAAATTAAATACATGAACAGCAAATCCATGAAAGGATTCCTGTTCAATAAAGCTTTGCCGAGCAAAAGGAAATCCTAAATGGTGTTCTGAGAGTTAATTCCAAAAGATACAAAAAGAATGGGAATTGTTAACGGGTGATTTAGCACGGGTCCTAGAGGGTATATGGTAAATCACACACATTACACAGATTTAGAGTGGTTCACCCATGAATAGGGCTACGTCCACTGTAAAGCTTGGTATTTATTATGGATGAGTATTACATTATACATAGAGTGTCTTGAGAGCCTGAATACAAGAGGAAGAGGGAGAGCTTGGGTGTCTCCGGATATGCGCATGGAGAGGAGAATTGGAGCCCCCTGCTGGAGAGGGGTCTGTTCCCTTATATAGGCAGGAGATGAGGGCCACTTGCCATTGTTTAAAGGGCAAGTGGCAAAGGCGTGGGTCATCCTCAGTGGGGTATGAGCTGGGCACGTGGGGAAGGCATGGGCTGTCAGGAGACCAGGGGTAGTGGCCTGGTGAAATGTCAAGACGCACGTGGTGATCTGTCATCAAAAGCATGCGTGGTGGTCTGCACATGGCTGAGGCAGTAGGAGTTGGCTAGCACATATTGCTCGGGTATGACATATTGTTCGGGTATGACATTTTAACTAGGCCATATTGTCTTAGGTTATATTGAAACGGGTAGGATGGTTCGGGTAGGCCATATTGGCTAGGCAATATTGAAACGGGTAAGACATTTCGGGTAGGCCATATTGGCTAGGCAATATCTGGTAAGCCATTCCTGGTGGGCTATTTCTGGTAGGCCATTTCTAGTAGGACATTTCTGGTAGGACATTTCTAGTACCGACCATATATGTATAACAAGCAGCCCCCAAGTTCTTAGTTGAGAACGAGTTCTTGACTAGGAACTTTCAAGTTCATCACGTTGGCTGAGCCGAACAGCTGGTGCTGATCAGGTGCAACTAATACCAGCTCTGGTAGGCCAGGTCAGCTGGTGATGACCGGGTTCCTCAGCTATGCTGGGCAGGTGAGGCCACTTGGTGCCAACCAGGTACATGCATTAACAAGCCCCCAAGTTCTTAGTTGAGAACGAGTTCTTGACTGGGAACTTTTCAAGTCAATCTTTGTTTGGCTGAGTTGATGAGTCTGTTGTGAGTAATGAGCCTTAGCTGCAACTGGTTGGAGGTTAGGCAAGCTATACACCTTTCGATAGCGAGCTGAGCCTTAGTAGGTCTTGAGTGGCGAGCCAAGTTATGTCGGTCTTGGTTGGCGAGTTCGTATAGGCCTTATGGCGAGCTAAATCATGGAGAATCAAGCCTTGGTAGGTCTTGGTGGCGAGGCGAGCCATAATGGAGTTCACACATACAATTTCGCATTTATGACGTGATGAGGATGTATGTGATGATGACGTGATGAGGATGTATGTGATGATGACATGATCTATGTAATGATCATGTGAAAATGATATATGTTACGTGACACGCTACATACTAATTTACAGATGATATACCCTTTTTCATCTCACTTTAACCATGGCAGGACTTCGTCGTCTCTCTTTAAACCATGGTGGGACAGGTTGGAGGTGGTGGTGAGGCGAGCTGACATACATGGTGTCTCACAAGCCCCAAAGTTCCTAGTAGAGAACTAGTTCGACTGGGACCTTTATGTAAGTTCCTTGTTGGCGAAGGCGATCAACCAGTATTTTGGAGAGGGGAAGCTTTTGTTCCTTGGAGAATTAACCTCGCAAGGTTATCGGGTCCATATGCGACGTGGAGATTGAGCATACGAGGTTCTCGGGTCGGCTACGACGTGGAGATTGATTATGCGAGGTGCTCGAGTCGGCTACGACGTGGAGATTTGAGCATGCAAGGTGCTCAGGTAGACCACGCAACGTGGAGATTCGTCATGCAACGTAGAGATTTGTCATGCAAATTGCTCGAGTAGGCCGTGCAACGTAGAGATTTGCCGTGGAAGCTACTCGGGTAGGTCTTGCGACGGGTGTTCGACCCATCATGCGACTTGGAGATTGAGCATGCAACGTGCTCGGGTTGGCTACGATGTGGAGATTGAGCATGCGACGTGCTCGGGTCGGCTACGTCGTGGAGATTGATTATACGTGGTGCTCGAGTCGGCTACGACGTGGAGATTTGAGCATGCAAGGTGCTCGGGTAGACCATGCAACGTGGAGATTTGACATGCAACGTAGAGATTTGTCATGCAAATTGCTCGAGTAGGCCATGCAACGTAGAGATTTGCCGTGGAAGCTACTCGGGTAGGTCATGCGACGTAGAGATTGAGCATGCGAGGTGCTTGGCTAGGCATGTGATGTACGGTCAAGCATGCGAGTTGGTCAGCTGGGTCGTCCTTGCAAGTAACACACCGTGTATGCAAGGTGGTCGGGTTGGTCATTTTCTCCAGGGTGGTCATCTGGCTCATCCTTGGGAGTAACACACCACACATGCAGGGTAAGCAGGTTGGTCACGCATGCAAGGTGGTCAGCTGGGTCGTCCTTGCAAGTAACACACCACACATGCAAGGTAAGCAGGTCGGTCATGCATGCAAGGTGGTCAGCTGGGTCGTCCTTGCAAGTAACACACCACGTATGCAAGGTGGTCGGGTTGGTCATTTTCTCCAAGGTGGTCATCTGGCTCATCCTTGGGAGTAACACACCACACATGCAAGGTAAGCAGGTCGGTCACGCACGCAAGGTGGTCAGCTGGGTCGTCCTTGCAAGTAACACACCACACATGCAAGGTAAGCAGGTCGGTCATGCATGCAAGGTGGTCAGCTGGGTCGTCCTTGCAAGTAACACACCACGTATGCAAGGTGGTCGGGTTGGTCATTTCTCCAAGGTAGTAATCTGGCTCATCCTTGGGATTAACACGGCACACATGCAAGGTAAGCAGGTCGGTCACGCATGCAAGGTGATCAGCTGGGTCGTCCTTGCAAGTAACACACCGCGTATACAAGGTGGTCGGGTAGGTCATTTTCTCCAAGGTGGTCATCTGGCTCATCCTTGGGAGTAACACACCACACATACAAGGTAAGCAGGTTGGTCATGCATGC
The DNA here is from genome assembly GCA_005406145.1 of Prunus yedoensis. Lineage (NCBI taxonomy): Eukaryota > Viridiplantae > Streptophyta > Magnoliopsida > Rosales > Rosaceae > Prunus > Prunus yedoensis. The sequence goes on along the minus strand of BJCG01003878.1, from coordinate 4,137 downwards.
AAGGTGGTCAGCTGGGTCGTCCTTGCAAGTTACATACCACGCATGCAAGTTGGTCGGGTAGGTCAATCAACGTGGTGGATGACCATGCAAGGGGTTCGGCGCATGTGACGCAAAGAGTCGAACATGCGAGGTGTTGGTTGACCTATTAAGGCGGAGAGCCACCCAAGCAAACTGCTTGGCCCGACATTCAACGTAGAAGCTGAGCATGCGAGGTCGTGGTTGACCATGTAATGTGCTCGGGTCTGACCTGAAGGTTGGCCATGCAAGTAGTTGGGTTGGCCATTTCATCCGAGGTGGTCAACTTGGTCAAGCACGCGAGGTGGTCAGCTCGGTCATGCTTGCAAGGTGGTCAACATGCAAGGTGGTAAGGTGGTGCCTTTCTATCCACGTATGCGTATTACCGAGCCGATTTGCGAGCACATTGGAGTTGCGGTACCGAGCTGGTTTGGGCACACTGGAGGTGTGGTGCTGAGCTAATCACATAATAATATTGTATAAGTGGGTCGGTCATTTTCGAACATGTAAAAATATATATTTTGTGCCTTCACGTGGTAGGCCTTAAAAAGGTCTCCTCTCCTGATGGCAACGACCACAACGCCTCTTAATACTAGTGTTTGCATAATAGAGGCAGGAAGATAGTACATAATATTTTAATGTAAGTATCATGGCAAGCATGATTGGAGCAGGAAATTGAGTAGGAGGGCACATGGGTATCCTGGTCCGACATAGGGGATGGGAATATTTATAAAAAGACATCAAATGCTCTTGGAGATATGACCCACATTATAATATGGTTCATGAAATGGGTGCCGTGGAGATGCTATATGTGACCAATTTAATAATAATTAATCTTTTTTTTTTAAGAAAGTTTCATTAATCAAAGGAAAAAACCAGGGTTACACTCCTCAAAAAGGAGATCTTGAAGTAAGTCAGGGGGTTCCAAAAGCCAGAGACAATCCTGGCTCACGCTTAAAGCAAAATGAGAGAGCCTACTAGCTACTCTATTACAGGTTTTTGGAACATGGGCCACAGTGGCCGAAAGGAAATGAGATAAGAGGGCCCTGCAATCAGCAAAGAGGACACCCAAAGGAGAGTCAAAGGAGCTGGCTTTCCTGACTGCAAGCACAGTTTTCTTTGAGCCACTTTCGAAGTTTGCATGGGTAATACCCAGATCAGCAGCAAGTTTCATGCCCGCCAGCAAAGCCACGACATGGGTATGATCAGAGCACCCAAGGTAGTCGCGCTTCCAGGCACCAGTAGCCAGAACAGCACCAAACTCGTTCTGGATCACCACCCCAAAACCCCCAAGTCGGTCCTCGGCACGCCAATAGCCGTCGACGTTGATCTTGGAAAAGCCTTCCAACGGAGCAGTCCAACGAGGAGGAAGGATATGGGTGGCCTGGGGTATACAACTAACATTATTGATATGATGAAATTCGCTCAACCAAGACTGAGCCAGAGCCACCAGGCAAGCAGGACTCGTACCAGTGCCCTCCCATAGTCGGAGTTGCGGTCTTTCCATAAGGCCCAAAGAGTCATTAACACCAGAGAAGAGCTATGGGTAGGCAGAAGCTCAAAAGTTGATTTTAGCCACCCCATCATGTAACCCTCCGCTGCGATACACCTCAGACAGTCAATAACACAATCGACTTTTTTACGGGCTAAATTCACCCAGGTTGGGATGATGTTCCAAGCGTTCTTCCAAGCACAGATCTTAACTTTAGGGGGGATATTAGCCTTCCAAATCGCCGACCACACACTTTTTTGTGGCCTCGTTGTTGCGTAGATATCAGCTGCAACCAAAATGGATTCAGCTGCATCCTCAACTTGTGATACTCGCAAGTGCACGAGCCGTTGGTAGTTTAGCATATGTGAGTGCGAGGTCGATTCCACAGGGATTGGTGATTGAATGATCCTATTCAGTTTTCAACTAAGAAGCAAAATGGTTCTGTACAACAATTGAGAACATGGACAATTTTTGGAGAGAAAGAGAGAGGTGTTTGGGAAGCTTGAGGATTTGGAAGGGAAATGAAGGTGTTTGGGAAGCTTGAGGATTTTGTGAACTTGGAGAATTTGAAAACTTGGAGAAGGGAGAAGTGTTTGAGAACATTGAGAATTTGATGAAGGAATGGGAGAAGTGTTTGGAAAGTGTTTGAGAATTTGATGAAGGAATGGGAGTAGTGTTTGAAAGTGTTTGAGAATTTGATGAAGGAATGGGAGTAGTGTTTGGAAAGTGTTTGAGAATATGGAGACTTTTGGAGAAGAAAGGAAAGTGGTGTTTGAGAACTTTGTGGATTTTGGAAGAGCATGTGTTTGAGATTTAGTACAAAGAAATTTAGTAGAATGATCTTATTACAACAATTGAGAACTACAAAGGGAAACTAAGAGAATTTGAGGGAGAGAAGGGAAGGGAGCTCTAGAGAAGTGCTTGAGAGCTCCCCCCTTGGGGTGTGTTTACAAGCTTAGAGAACTTCCCTATTTATAGGCCTAGGGGAAGTGAAAATCTGAATTATACAATAGAGTTCACTAACCACACTCACTTCACCAACTTACAACACTTATTCACCTAACACACTATTGCATTTTGAAAACAATTCCTCTTGTCTTTAGGAGGTGTTGCAGCTCCCACTTCATCATCTTTTGGCTGCTGCGAAATTCCACTCAAAAATAGGTATTGAATATGCTTCACCAAACTTTCCCACAATCAACAAACATTTCATCATGCATATGTCATGCATGACAATGCATTGCAGCCAGCTTTTGGGCTCGTTTTGGGCTTGTGGCTCCAATCTGAAAAATCTGGAAAAATATGGATCTTGAAGCTCATTGTCTTATCTTTCCAAGCATATGCAGCCCAACTCAAGGAAAAATCGGGAAGGCCATAAAATGTGATTTTTGGCCCAGTAACGCAGATGCTGCCGAATTTGACCTTAAGTTGCCAAAACAAGTATAACTTTCTCTAGAAGACTCGGAATCATGAACCGTAAAATTCTACAGAAACTAGACTTCCGTAACTTTCCAATGATATATGGCTCATCATCTGGTTCTTCTTGAGTAAGTACAGTCTAATCCGTGAAGTTGACTGATCTGCAGACACCATTTTGAGCTAAACTGTCTCCAAAATGCAATTAGTGAGTCTCAAGCTTATAACACTGAAACAAACACAAAACTTATTAAAAGCACAAGTTTAACACTCAAAAACATAACCAATCATAAGTTAGAAGGGTACAAATGATATGTAATTATGCACCGATCACTCGTCACCCGCAGAAACAGGGACCGAGTCAGTATTCTCATTTTGGAGCCAAAGACGGGCCACGTCATAGGCACTTTTGACACTGAAATTTCCATTTGGATCATGGTGCCAAACAATGCGATCAGGGGGCTTACGAAGCTAAGAAGGATAGAGCAGATCTCTTTCACAACAGCCAGAGGGAAAAGAGCTTGAAGGTATAGCTCATTCCATTGATCCCATGGGTCAATAAAGGCCATCACTTTCATCTCACTCACCAAATCACTTGGAGGATGGGAAGCAGAGGGATCGGATTTGGACCAGGGAGCCACTTATCAGACCAGACACGGATAGAAGACCCATCTCCCACCTGCCATTTAGTACCTCTAGCAAGGACCTGTTTTGCTGCAAAGTGCTACGCCAACAATACGAGGATTTCTTACCCTCAGAAGCATCCCAAAAATCCGAATTAGCATAGTATTTTGCCTGGAAAAGACGAGCAACCAAAAGGTTAGGGTGTTGGATAAGGCGCCACCCTTGTATGGCCAAGAGAGCGAAGTTAAAAGCCCTTAAATCTCTAAAATCCAGACCCCCTTCCATCTTGGACTTGCAGAGGTTTTGCCAAGAGAGCCAATGGATCTCCCGCTTGGACCTGTCACCACTCCACCAAAATTTAGCAATCAAGCTATTCAGCTCGTCGCAAAAAGATCTTGGGAGAAGAAAGCAGTTCATGGTGTAAATAGGGAGAGCCTGAGCCACCACTTTGATTAGAAGCTCCCTACCGGCACACCCATAAGAGCTTGCCCTTCCACCATCAAGCTTTTTCCACAGCTTTCCTTCAAGAACCAAAAATGCTCCGTTTGGAACGGCCCACAAAAGTAGGGAGACCCAGTATTTGTCGTGAA